>JAQIWR010002107.1:0-11889 GCA_034695945.1 Glomeris hexasticha
GTTGTTGCTGCTGCTGCTGCTGTTGCTGATGATGCTGTGGTTGCTGATGGTGATGATGTTGTTGTTGTTGTTGCTGCTGCTGCTGTTGTTGTTGTTGCTGCTGCTGCTGTTTAAAATGCAGATGATAGTCCATGTATGGGTAGGTGTAACCGAACTGCGGATGATGCGGATAGTACTGCGGCATGAACTTGTGCGAGTGGAGTTGATACTCGGACACGCAAACACCACTTTGACCCGTTGAAGCCGGTCCCACTCCGGCACCGACACCTTGCACCGGTCCCTGCACCGGCACTCCAAGACCTGCCGAAGGCGAATCCTTCTTGCTGTCCTGCGTCTCTGAACTCACTTTGGTCCGCGAAGACGATGAAGATGATGACGACACTGAATCCCTTCCCCACGTCTTCGAATCCTTCATGCTTCTCCCCACACCTGCAACAGTTGCCTGCACTCCGGCTACCGGTATCACGTCATCGTGCTTCTCACCGTGATTCACCACTGGACCCGAAGACTGTCTCTGCGACGGAGACGGGTTCATCGTAGCCGGTGGCACCATGTAAGCATTCTGAGGCCCGTAGAATGAATACATGCTGTAGTTTGACGCCAAACCGTGGTGTGCAGGAGGCGGTGCTGGGGGTTGCGAGGTACCTCCGGATTGTGGAACACCCTGCACTTGCACTTGGTGGTTTTGAGCCGAAGTTGGCGCGCAGGATGATGATCCCACTCCTGACGACGTCCCGGACGATGCCGCTGAACCGTGTACCTTGACCTTCTCGTCTTCCTTCTCCTTACCGGAAGGTGTTGTTACCGCTACATCGCTTTCGATCGGTGCAGTGTCATTAGCGTCTGAAATGTCCGAGTAAGCCGGACTCTGAACATTCTCGTCCACCACCCCTAGGTCCAGCGGTTTCGCGGCACTGCCGGGTAGCGGGGAACCGTTGCCGGGAAGCCGAAGACAATCCGGGTCTTTCGTCCCCAGAAGGTCCGTCACCTTGGAGTAGACACTACCGTTGATCCTATCACACGAGGCACCACCGTCTAAAGTCAACTGCACTCCAGTCGTTGCGCCCATTGGTGCCATCTGCTCGCCAGCGAGTCCGACGGCTCCGATACTTGCCGAGGATGACGCCGGACTTCCACTACGACGCTCCGCCAGGTCACCCCGTTCGCTTCTGTCTCCCACCCGGTCACCTCGGTCACCACGATCCCGATCCCTGCTTTTCTTCCTGTGCTTCGATTTTTCTTTCCGCAGTAGTAGGACCTCGGGTTCTCCCGAGCCCGGTTTGGGCTGCTGGATTGGTTTCAGCGTTGGGCCGTTGATGGCGGTCACAGGGCTTGGGTTACCGGCAGGGTTTACGAGGTTAACAGGGTTGGAAGGAGGGATCGCAGGAGGAAGCGGACTGGTTGCCCTGCCCGATAAGGTCATGTTGACAACTTGTCCGCTCATAATACTGTTGGCTGCGTTGGTGCTTGGGGATAACGATGATGATGATGAAGAACAAGACGAGGACGCGGAGGACGAACACTTTGCGATGGAACTTGTCGAGAACACTGCCGTTGCAGGGAGGGGGTTAGACGCGGGCACTGGGTTAACGCTAGAGGGCACCGTGGACAGTTTCATCTTGTGTTTCTCCAACTTCTCGTGTTTTACTTTCACCTTGTCAGAGGCGACCATGCCGTGAGGATGGGCACTATGCGAAGGTGGAGGACTTGTAGACGAACAGACACCGATACTCGAAGCCGCCACTGGCCTCACTGATAACATCGGCGACGACGAGCCCATTTGGGCAACTGGTCCATCGACAGCAGAAGTCCCCACAGTGGGTAACTGAGGAGCTCCCGTAGCCGGATAACTGTACCCGTGCGGGAATACGGTTGCCGACCTCGATGACGTCCCACTAGAGTGCTGCTGCTGCTGCTGCTGCTGCTGAGTCGCAGGCACGGTACATGTTGTGGCCGTGGTCACTGAAGTAGTTATCACAGGAACTGTAGAAGGTGGTGATGGCACCGCGTCCGCTTGCTGCGTCACTGAAGCGACCGGTAGCACACTCACACTTGGTCCAGGTCCCGGTACGGGGCCTGGCAATTGTCCGTACCTCAGCACTCCTTGTTTCGGAGATTCGCTCGACACCGGCACGTCTACCACTTCCAGCACCGCAGTGGGAGTAACGGTTGCGGTAGTTGTTGCCGCAACCGGTACCGCTGTCACCACTGTGGTCGTAGTTGTAGTGGTGGCGGGAGAGACGGTGGTGGTTGGAGGGACTGCGACGGTCTGCTTCAGCTCCGGCGGCGGAGGTACCTTGCCGACGAAGGGCCTCGGCGAGGCCCTTTTGTCCTGGGAGTTGGCCGCAGAACCCACGTTGGGGCTGCTGGGAACGTTGGCCCCATCTTGGGTGTTCTCGTCGTTCTCCGAACTGACACCGACATCTTTGTGCTGTTCATCTGGACTATCCTCCACGGACATCGATGCGTTTTGGTGAGCGTGGCTCTGGTGGTATCGCAACCCGTTGATGTGTTTGTACTTTTTGCTGCAGTTCGGCTCGGGGCATTCGATGAGCACCGGGGACGACGGTTGCTCGGTGGGCGTAGTGTTCGTAGGCGTTCCCCTGGATTGCGACCTGGACCTCTTGCCCATCTTCGCCTCGGGTGGTGTGGGCAGTTCCAACTCGATGGGACGCCCTTTGCGCTTTGGACCGATGCAGCCCACAGCGGAATCGTGATGGGCTCTGGCTGGGCTGGGTGGAGCCGTGAAACCAGAATTAGCTGTCCTCCGACCTTTGGCTCCGTTCCTCAGCTTGCTGTGCACAGAGGACCTTGTTTCCGTGAAGTTGCTCAGGTCAGAAGTGTTGTTGCCGCTGCTTCCGCTGCCACCTCCTCCGGCTCCTCCGCCGCTACCACTGCCTCCGACTCCTCCACCACGGCCTCTCTTCCCCCGGCCCTTCGGTGTCCTCGATTCCACGTCGCTTGTTGGTGAATCGCAGAATCTGCAAATCGGCAGTTCACAACATTAGAATCGGCAACACTTTATTCGGTAATAGTACAACGTACCGTGGAGGTGCCCAATCGTGTTTGGTGCAGTCGAGCAATGTCCCCACGTAGGTCTTCCCTCGCCAAGTAACGTTGACCACGAGGACACCTGCGGCAGATGCAAGAACAACAGAACGACCAAAAATTTATAAATCCTCTTCAGAGTAGAGTAACCCAAGCAACACATTCGTAACAACTAATCGCAAATTGCTAAACATAAATCCTTAATACAGTATGTATAAACAATTTATACAATTCAATGTCACCCTTCAGTGCAAATGCAGTGCAACTTTTGCAAGCATGGGGACATTATTTGTAGTGTTTGCATGTCTATGCGATGTCCTTGTCGGCTGAATGAGCCACTGTATAATTCGCCAAACACCGCACGTCTGCAACACGCATCTGCCGTGTTCAGCGAAGCCTTACCGGGCTCCATCTGTCACGCACCACCTTTTACACGTGTATTTCTACTGCAAAATACGTCTTTCCACACACGTAGCACTCGTCCTTCCAACATCACAAAACACCGAAACACCACACTTGAACATATTAATTGCAGAGGCTCGTGATGATAATTACCTCCTTCCGTTTCGTGCCACACGATACCTTCCAAGGTAACGCTGGTACCCGGTTCGCACGGTCCGAGACACTCAGGGTCCGTGATGGTTCCCACACTGGTACCCACACAGACATCTTGCGTTTCCGGAGGCCTGGGCGAAGTGCTTCGGTCCATCTGAAACATATACGATCACTAATATCAAGTCTCGCGCACGGCCAACAAACTTTGGCTTTTCAAACCATCTACCTAAAACTTGCAATCGTTAAAATTTAATGCCGATCCGGAAGATGGCACCCGTGTTACAACCCGCCCACTGTTACTAAATCGAAGTAAAATTTGAAGTGCTACGTACAATCCTGTAGCAATTTCACAGATAATAACTGCGATAATTAAGCCATGCGATAATGCTTCCTTCGATCTGTCCTTGCCAGATAAACATTTGTATGCCATTAAATTTATAGTCAACGTTAATTACCGATATTAGAATGCAGGCCAAGATATTCCTATTGTCATATAAACGGTTACGGCAAAAGAACCTGCGCGTGTACAAATTCTTACAGGGAACACCAAATTTCATAAAACACTCTCGTAAAGCATTACTGTGAAACTGTTTAAATTGCAGTACCAGTTATCATACGATAGCTTACAAACAATGCAAATTAGTGTATGTCATATTTTATATACAACGCACAAACAATGCAAGAGCCTAGATGGTACTTCGCACGAGTGGTTCCAGCACTTCATTATGTTTACCTGTCATGCATGGTTCCTACTAACAATGCTCGTTTTGTAAGCTAACATTAACAGATTGTGAATCTCACCTTATCCGAAGACGGTTTGTCCACGCTTAACCGCATCCTCTTGGCGGCAACTGCCCGAAGACCATCTTCCTTCTCGCATTTGATTACCACCGAACTCAACGGCGTGATGACCGCTGCTGACTGCCCCGATGTCTGTCCGCATCCTGCTCCTCCAGCTCCTAGAGGAGACTTCGGCTCCATCTTGATGCACGCCGCAGACACCGCCGCAACCCCTGAACACCCGGAGGATCCTACTCCAGGTCCGCCGCCAACGTTCGAAAAGTTCCCCACATTACCACTACCTCCTGTCCCTGAACAAGCTCCAGAAACCACAGCTGCTGCTGCAGCAACAGCTCCCCCGACGGCCGCAGCCGGAACGTTCGAAACCATGGCCGCCATGTTCGTGGCCGGCGACGATGTGACAGTGGCCAAAGCGCTTCCGCCGGAAGTCAGTTTGATGGTTGTTGGTGCTGCTACGGCCACTGCGGGACTTAGCACACCGTTGATGGTGGCCGGGTCCAACTTAGAGCTCGGTGTCCCGGCCGATGGTCCGTTACCGAGTAGGCCCTTATCGCGGTCTTTGGTTCGCTCCTTCTTCTCGCGGTGGCTTCCGCTTCGGCCTTTGCCGGAAGCGTGTTTTCGGCCATCGTGCACACTTTGGGTGGAGGTTGTTGAGGAGGAACTTCCTCCACTGTTCGCGTTGGCACCGTTCGAGCTACCGCAGTTGGGCACCGTGGAAGGGCTGAGGGCAGCCGCGGTGCCATTGCTGCCTACGGATGCCGAATGGGGAACACCGGTGCCTACCAGGGAACCACTTGCTCCTGAAGGTGCTCGGTCGACTAGGTTAACGGTCCCAACTGCACCACCGTTGAAAGCCGGCGCTTCTGTAGGGCTCGTCGGCTTTGGGTCCGGCTTCACTATCTCGTGCTTCGCTTCCGAAGTCTTGGTCGGTTTCGTTCGCTTGATTTTCATCTTCAGGCCCTTTTCGACGGTTGCCTAAACAACAATACAGTCCATAATCAAATATATATCAAGTCGACCTACGGCTACAATTGAGCTGGTCATGGTGTACATAATGAAAGCTACCAAGTTATGTAACTTTGCAAATCAAATTTTTGGCATGCAATTTATTTTGGCTCAAAATCCATCTGTTAAAATTCAACTGTCACGTGATTAACAGTGTCTAAAATATACTTTGTGTGACATCATTATTATGGATGAAACATCAATCTTTTGTAGTTGTTGTTTTTAGGTTGTAGCACTTAACACTGCGACATCGCCTTTAAAATGCGTAAGAAAATTAAGGGTGGATAAAAAGAAAAGAGAAATTGGCAACCTATTTGAAAAATGAAATTAAATAGTCGGTTACTTGACTTAACAATGCTCACAACCCCAATCTCTTGCTGAGTGAGTACGTATCGATTTTTACACAAATCTCCCCTTCACCCTTTATTTACGCCCCTATTTCATCGCTTCACACCGTCAAAAATCTCAAAACGGGCGTAACTAAAACCCTTCCCTTCACCCCAAACAAGGGGACAGTTCATTAAGTACGTACCTGATGATGTTCTACTCCGCAGCTTATCTTGGCTTTATTTGATGCCATGGCTCCAGCGGCCAACCCCTGCTGACCACCGACACCTGCCGCTGCCACACCTCCCCCTCCTGCTCCTCCACCACCGCCACCACCACCACCACCAGGGCCTGAGGAGCCACTTCCTCCGCCCGCCGAGGCGACGGGGACAACGTTGACACCACCTGCACCAGCACCGGTAGGAGTAACTGCACCACCACTACCACTACTACCACCACCACCACCACTTGCTGCTGAAGAAGAACCAGAAGCAGCAGCAGCAGTCCCACCTCCCCCTCCTCCTGCTCCTGCTGCAGAAGCCGAAGTTGAGGAGCTGTTGTTGTTGTTGTTGTTGTTATTATTATTTTTCTCTATGTCGGCGTCCAGGTCGATGATCAGGTCACCGATGCCCAACTCCCACTCATTGTAATCGTCGTCGAAGTTAGTGGACGAGGTGGTGGACGTGGACGTTGTGACCGCAGCGGGGGCAGAAGCAACAGCGGCAGTAGTAGCAACAGCGGTGGATGAAGTGGGAGTAGAGGAGGACTCCGGGGCCTGGTTTTGGGTTTGGGACGGGACCGGGTTGGGACACTTGGAGGACGTGGATGACGTCAGAGCAGCAGCACCAGCATGGCTTCTCTCCGCCACCTTGCCGCGGTGGCTTTCCACCGAAGTCTCTTTCATGGGCCCGAATTTTGCGCGGACTTCGTCCACCAAGACCACCACGCTGCCGGCATGGACATGGGTTGCGGCGTCGTGGACATGGGAACTCTCGATGGGGGTGGTGGATAGGGGTCGGGAGGGGTGGGGAAAGGGCTGGGGTTAGGGGTAGGACCCACTCTTGCCGTTCTCTCCAGGCCTGTCCTCACTTTTCCTGTCCTGTCCGGTCACCACCCACACTGTACCACGTCCCAAGATCTCAACAGATCTGAAAACGACAAAACATACCGTATTAATTATCCCTGCCAACAAAACTACACCAGCAATGACAAAATAAACAGCAATGAGAAATATAATTGCAAAGCTGCGATGCGTTCGCAATTTTTCCCTAAATTATACACGGCTGATGTTGCACGAGATTCAGATTCATGCAATAATCTTGCGAATACCTCTTGTTTCCTTATTTATACAAGTTGCTTGTAAATAAAACTAAATCCCAACAGGGATTAATTCGTTTAAACTACTAACCTAGTAAAAAAACATGTACACAAAAGTAAATCTACCACATTTATATCGTTTTTTTTTCTGTTGCTAAAGTTGCGGTTGGAAGTTGTACTACACAATAGTTTGCAAATTATCTAGACAAATGTTTGCATAAGATAACAACTGGTTTTTTCTAGACACATTCTCAAGAAAACCGTTTCATTTGACGATACATACTAATACACATATAGGTGTGTAAAATTTGAAGAAAACAATTCCTGGAAAAGCAGTTTTCCGGCCACAGGATATCCCTTTCAACAAATTACTATCGAGACCAACTTCTGCTTTGAAAATTGCAAAATTAATCGGAAAATCATCTTATAATGACCATATTTAAACAAACTTTTAAACGTGGAATCATTTCTTCTTACAAAGTTGTGATAATTTGAAACATTTAAATAACAATATTTAGGACAAGGACGCCCTAAACTTACCAAATCATACTTTAAATAGTTAATATTCTGGTTGACAGGTATGTAACTTTCCAAAATGTACATCACCTGTAGTGTCGTACACGTGAGGCAGGTGGCAGCACTGAATTTTAGCTTACTACTTGGACACGGTCCGTGAACTTTGTCAAGTGTTACGTCATTTCATCATCATTTGGAAGACTTTTATTATCGTCGTTAAAAATTAACAATACGTTTACGACAAGGGCAAACAGACTTGCAACAATTGGAACAATGCTATATTAAATTTTATTCTTTACGATTTTAAAACTGTGCTATTCTCTAAAATGAATATATATATATATATAGTACTTAAATTTAGCAAAATATTTATTCACCCTCCCTGTATAATTTATTTTCAAATTATTTCCGCACAAATTATTGTTACCGAACAATTTGTTACTCATGTTCGTCTTCTCATTAATAACAATAAGTCAACTTCTTAATTAGTATTGTAATTTCAAAATTTCAAGTAGTTTTAATCTCCACTATCTACCCACTTCAAACTAAAATAATGACATGGCAATGACACAAACTATAAATGTTGCCCTATATTTCACAACCTGTTATTTCATTTTAATTGTTTTGTTTACATTTTTAAATAAAAAATAATAAAACGGGTAAAATAAACTGTTCCTCCCATATTTCGTTCTAACATCACATTCATTCAAGTGTAAAAAAACTATTTTTTAAAATCATGCAAAATAAGTTTGCGGTTGAATTTATAAACCTGTCCTAATGTTGACACAAAAATGTCACCCAAACATCAACTAGTTTGCCTCAAAACTGGGTAAAAATAACATCTAGTTTCCAACACAACATTTGCTTTACACTTATGTATTAACAAATACACTCAATGTGACTCACTTTAATTGCCCTGAATAAACAATGGTGCGTAACGTTGAAACTACAGTGTTCAGTCCCACAAACATCTATAAACATGCCCTATAATTGACCTAATGTCACACACATTTTCTCCTAAATAAAACACATTTAGGCTAATTAATACAAAAACCTCACATTATATTCACAGATAATTCCGTATAATGGTGCCATGGGAAAAAATTGTTATTTAAATCCAGCCAACATTTAAAAATAAACTCAGCAAACGGTGTTATATATTTACGTCTTGTAATCTTTTTTCCAAGTGCTCCAACCAGAGAAAAGCATTAATTTACACTCATATCCATTAAGTACACTGTATATGTGGGTGTTGAAAAAACAAACAAAACACCGAGTCAAAATTATCTTGGACCACTTCCATTACTACTTTTCTTTTACTTTTTCCAAAATGTATAAACCCAACCTACACTTGCAAAATAAATTCCTTCTCGGAATACTCACCATAAACACCCAAAAAAATTAAATTGTACCAGTTTCAAGAAGTTTTTAGTCACCAGATGGCGCCACTAGATCACACGCAAACTCTGACGTGTTGTGAAAAAGTGTACCACCAGTGGTACACGTGGCACGCGATTATTTGAACTTTAAATACCAAAATTATAATAAAGCAGTAATTACTGTCTAAGGAGGGGAAAAAATTGAACAAAGGCTTTCTTGATGTAAGTGAATGAAGATTGGCTTCTGGGAATTATAGCAAGTTTGAAGCCCGGATGTAACATAAAATTGTTCACTTTGAGCAAATAAGCTTATCCTGTCATCCAACTAAGACGATAAAAATGGCTTCACCATCGGTCATTTGGGCAAGACGTTAAATTGGTATTAATCGATGGCCGCCATTTCGTCCCCTTGTCTCCTTTTCCAGGAAACATCGTTAATTAATTACATGAATAGATAGATAAATAAACAGCGACATCTGCAATGGATTTTGAATATATTAAAAAATAACAAAGTAGAGTCAAGTAGAGAGCATGTGCGATCGATAACACAGTCCACTCTTAGGAAAAACATAAACCTGCAACATAATTACCATATGTCACTCCACACTAACTTCTGGCACTTATCTACTCTCTAGTTATTTTTTTTTTAGAAGCCAAAGTAAGAAGGAGAAGGAGAGAAAGAAACAACACAAAACGCCCCCAGATGCGATTTACGACGCCAATCATTGCCAGCAACATGCAGCGACCCCTGGCGGCGGCTGCCCGCAAATTAAGACAAGTTTCAAATGTCAACATTAAAAAACTATTTCCAAAACACATAACCGTATTTTCTCGACTAAAGTTTAACCGACTTTGTACTTATTCAAGTTACATCCAAGGATAAGAACTATAACTGACTTCATTCAAATATCAAGGAGTTGTTCAAATGATGGAAAAATATTCTACAATATTCCTAAATTCAACAAAATTGCAACAGTACAAATTAAAACTTATCTGTACCCTAAAACTCTAACTGCGCCACCTGGAGTCTGAATTGAGAAACATTTTATTAAGAGAAACATCACCGACTTTTCCCGTTTATACTAATAAAACTCAATTTGTTTACCCTGTATTCGTAGCAAATATTGAACGAGGGTTCGTATCGGATGACAAATTGATAAAGTCACGTGACTCGTTGGTTTGTTGAACGTCGAAAATTTCGACGAAAATAAAAAAAACTACCACATGACTCACTGTCAATAACAGACTGCATTTTGCTCGATATTGTATGACGTTGTCCCACAATAATATTTATGACCTAGCGAAGTAGTTGACTCGTAAATAATCAACCATTTGCAAAACAGTTGCCCGTCCAAGTATAAATTCAGCATTACTTCATTTGCTGAATTTCACAATAAATTAAAAACACCAGTAATACACTATGTAAAATTTTGAACTCTTTTAAATCAATTAAAATTGTTGAATGATTTAGCATGCTTATTGCAAGCTACTGATTATATATAATTAAATAAATATCAATCTTATGCCATTAAAAGCTGTAAATTACGTTCAAAAAATGATACACAATAATTAAAACATTTCGTAACCACACTCATGATTTTAAAATGTTATCTAACAAGTTATTTTTTAATAATGGCATAATAAATTTTATAATTGGCTACAAATTGTGCGTAAAAACTGATTCCAATTTAGAAAAACTACTTGAGAAAAAAAAAAGAACAAGCTGCAAGATTAAATCTCACCAACAACTTCTGAACAAAGGAGTTGAATAATGGAATTGAAATCAGTTTTCGTTGGTAGCATTTGGCCAAATCCCAAAGTCGGCATCTATTTCCATTTATCCGTCCGAAAAAGAAAAAGAAAAAAAAAACAAACAAAAGAAATGAAAAAGAAAAAGAAAAGTCATCAATCTTAACTTGGAAAAGTTTCGCAAAATTCCTCGTAAAACAAATATCAGCCTAAAATGTACAGTATTTTTTCTTTAACTCACTCAATAAAACTCGCTTACCTTTTTTATATTTTATCCTTCACACCAGTGCAGAAGAAATTAACAGTTGGGTTTATAACCACATAGAATTCTCACTCATTTCTTTTTACATATAAATAAAAAATAAACATTGCATGCACAACCTGTACATATAAATGTCAATGAAAAATACCGGTTTCTTTGCAGTTAGTTGCCCAGGTTCAAGCATTTCGAAAGGCAAACAAAAAAGTAACCGTATACAAACAGAAACTAGCTTGTAGTGTAAAACGCAGACACTATCTTATATTTACACACAAATAATCCAGTTTGACAACTTCACAGAAATCCGTAAATTTTCCTAAACCGACTATAATTCTTTTTCCCACACACGCAAACTGATCATCGGTTAAGTAATGTAACATCAGATCTTGTTCTTTTGTTCACCAACTGTCTTGTTTCAACATTTTCCGAATTTATTGTAAACTTGTGCAACTTTATTGCGTGCAATCTGGTTGCTGCGCAACTTTTCGTACACGTAATCCATAGGGAAGTTGCACGGGAATTCATTGCACGCAACATAATTGCAATTGACTAATAATTAGTTAGAAAAAAATAGTACGTGTATTAATTATGGGCTTTTACTGCAGTTCAAATTGGTCCAAACACTTAGTTTTTATTGTTTCTTCTATGCTTACCATTAAAGTCAAAACTATTAAATTAATTAATAGCCTGCGGGGAGTTGGAGGGGAACGGAAACGACCACATAAATAAGTAACAACCGCTGGGGGGTGTGTAATAACGACGTCCATATATTTA
This sequence comes from Glomeris hexasticha, assembly GCA_034695945.1. Lineage (NCBI taxonomy): Eukaryota > Metazoa > Arthropoda > Diplopoda > Glomerida > Glomeridae > Glomeris > Glomeris hexasticha. Next base: position 11,731 of record JAQIWR010002107.1, read on the forward strand.
TATATTTATTGCCCTTCTAACATCCCCAGCCTCCGGTTGTAAACTCACACATGAAAGCATCCACATTTTTCTAAATTGGACGAATTAAAGGACAACCGACAAGGTTTTGGAACCTACCCTGAAAACTTTCACCCTAACTGAGCTAATGCCACAAAAAAT
>JAQIWR010002108.1:0-11888 GCA_034695945.1 Glomeris hexasticha
TCTCAGTCCAACGTTGCACCAAATCACCCACTTAAACTGTGTTGCCCCCTCCCTGTGGGTGAAAGTAGACAGGTCGGCGAGTCCGATTTCACCCACAGGGAGGGGGCAAGACAGCACACCGTATGGGTGCGGTGCAAGCAGCTCATTGGCGCAAGCATCTTTAATGAGTCATTTTTCAGGGCCCACAGCTAATGCTTAAGAAGACATTCTAGTTAATTAGCAGATGGGGGAACCGTAGAGCCCTGGGAAAACCCATCCCAAACTGGCAGGATAATAACTTTACAAAGAATAGTAATTTATGGGGTATATTTGTTCTGCTGTAGTCGGATTTAAGGGTCTGGAAAATTTTATTCAAGTATGGAAAAGCTTTGGAAAAGTTATGGGAATTTTTTCATGCTTTTCTGTGGGAACCCTGTCTTGTGGGTTGTATGCATTTCGCGAGATTACATGTGACTTTCATGATATTTTTGTGATAGTAAGCACAATGTGTTTAAGACACTAGTTAGAGGTATATTGTTGACATTTTAATTGAGAAGTAAAAGCGTTCAAACATGCTTTTATAAATTTGCATTTAATTTTCATGCAATATTTATAAGCATTATACTGGGAATGTGACAAACATGGTATTCAGTGTTTCGTAAAAAAAAATGAACTTTCGTTTCTACAATGTTTACAAATTGCATGCCTCAATTGCAGATATTTGCTCTGTATGTGTATGGCAAGTCATCAAGTTTTATTTCAATATATTTTACATATAACCACATCCAAATTACCCTGATTATATCATAAGGTATGTTGTGGAAAAGGCAAGACATATTACAATTTTGCATGATGTAATTCGGGAGGAATGTGCACTTTATAGGTTTGACTGGTTGCACGCATCCCTGCATAACAACAGTATAGCAGACGAATTTGTGGGTAAAGTCCTATTTTATCCACCGCTGTGTGTTCAGAAGAACACTATCAAAAAAGTATGCCGGTTTGCCCCTAAATTAAATTGCTGTCCTGCATATTTTTATAAATGAAAAGTGCAGTTTTATGGGATAAACTGTGTAATTTTTTGTTATAGAGAAATTCTGCAAGATAGGTATACAGAGTTAATAAAAAGCCTGGGCCTTAATTTATACAGGTCTTCCAACAAAGCATGATGTCTTCATATTGTACAAAACTACCGTTTATTAAAACCATTGTTAAAATTAACCATTGTTAAAACCATTATTAAAACCATTGTTAAAACCATTATTAAAACCATTGTTAAAACTCATTGTTAAAAATCTGATCGACATGATGTTACTGTATAGTAATTAGGTGGGGTGAATCACATGGGCATGTGATATTGACCTCCAGCGAAATTATCAAGATTTTTGAAACCCTAAATTGAAAACCAAAGCGATTAATTACTTGGATTAAAATGTTAACATCAAGCGCTTTCCATTTAAATGTGCGCATGCGCACTTGCATGCGCCACGAGTGGCAGCTTCAGGAACCTGTAACCTTGAGAACATACAAACAGGCTGATTGGCTAATGTTCTAAAGGTTAGCAGTTCTTGGCTGACCACCAGGTGGAGCTGGCGTATTGCTAAAATGGTCAATTGTAATACGTTCTGGCGAAATCAAAAGTGACGTATACTGTATGTATGCATTTGCAAGTACATATATTGCTTTAAAATCGATGACAGAAATTTTGGCAATTAGGTTTTTTAAACTGGATGTACAGTTGTGCAACATCCACGCTTCCTTTGTTTAAGTTCAAGGTATGTCATCACTGACAATATTTGCAACACCAATAACGAAAACGTTCAATGAACGGAAAACTTTCGATTTTTGAAATTTTATTACTTGCGCGCACCTTCAACGCATGCTTATTGAGATTTTAAAACTCGACATAAAAATGTGAAAAATGTGGTTTCTCTGCAACCACATATACATATGTATCTTTTACGGTTTTGGAATTATGATTTCCAAAAACTTTGAAAGGTTTGATGGCGGTCAAATGTCATGTGTCATTCGATCAATTTGCTCATATACATGTGTTTTTTAAATCATCATAAGATGCTTTTCAATCTGCAATTAGAATTGATGGTTAATCCATTGGTTAATCTTACACTATATTTAAAAGTGTGGACCCAGTTGACCTTGAAAATAAGTCAGCTAGATTTCAAATTTTATGCCTGCGTTGGAAATTGTACCCACAAATTCCTATACAGTAAAACTTCTCTAATTGAGACTCTTCTAATAGGACCACCTATGCAATTGGGCCACATACAATCTGAACTACGTTATTTACATATGGTTGCCCCTCTGTAAATGGACCCCCTTTCTACTTGGGATCGGACCACTTTTGTCTGCTCCCTTGCAATGCAGCTAAGCCCTTGCTAAATGGGTCATGCTGAATTTTAACGGTCGAAACGGACGAAAATTATATTTTTTCCTCAATGTTGACATTCCAGGCCAAATTGAACCTCATGAAAGGGGATTTCATAGGACATATGATGTCATTTTCCAGGAATCCATCTTCTTTAGAATTGAAAAATTTTGCCACAGCAGCTACTTCTGCAGAACTTTTCAAACATATTTCATGTGCCATTGATGAAGCACCAAAAATAATTATTGATAATTAGAAACGAATGCGGCAGTCTACAATTGCAGATTATTTTAAAATTTGAATAATAATTTAGAATTTTCTAAATGGACCACTTCTGTAATTGGACCAAGTTTTCTGCGACCGTCAGTGGTCCAATTTGAGAGGTTTTACTGTATCTAAACATCATTACTCCACAATTAATGTACATATATATGGTTTAGAGCACTTTCATGGCTTAATATGATGTAGATAAATATTTATGTTAAACATCTAAAGCAAACATTAGGTTATTTTTGACCATATGCTATAGTTTCACAATATAATCATTTTCAAGGCAATGCTACGTACGATGCATTATTTCTAGGGTGGAATACAATATCCTTCCTAATTTTAAGTGAAGCGAAAAATACCCGATATTAAATGCTTTGTACCTTCAAGCAGCACGAGTGTCTATTGATCAGTTGCATAGAGAAAAACAATATTTTCTGTGGTGAGCTTCATTGCAATTGCAAAATTCATTTCGGAGGGATTTGCAACGATGATAAGCAGACAAGAAAATCAATTCAGTTCAATACTTGGGGATAATCCCTAGAGATGTAGGGTCCCTTTCGGGAGATTACAATGACTTAGGTTGGAGCATTGTCTCGATTATCCGACATAATGGGACCGAATACATCTAACTAGGATAAAATGCTCCTCATCACAGAGTAAATAATACAAATAGCAATTATATTGCGTATCTTCCAAAGACAAATTGTAAATGAGATCTGCAAGAAGAATTGCTATCATTGTAACAAATTAACTACATGTTTATTACAGTAAATTTTATTCACTAACATTTTGTGAGAGTACAACATCAAAACGAAATTGGCTCATTGCAACAGATTCAGTGAAACAAGGTTAATTTGATCGATTACTATTGTCTCATTCTTATTGCATTTACAGGCAATCAACTTAGACAATTTGGTCACTTATAAAAAATACAGTTTCCCTGAATTGGTTTTCCTTTTTTGCCCACAAAGACAGAAATTCCCAAATTCATTAAATCTCTTTAAATTGCGAAATGGGGAGTAAAATGCTATTACACTTGACTGGGTATAAAGAAAGTGGTTCACAAAATGGATAAGTGTAACATAATTCACGAACAATCCCATGTCGAATAAATACTTTTTTAAACATAATGCTGAGTTACTATACAAGTGCAGTATTTGAATTCTATAGAATTGCCTTGAATATTCTGATATTTTCTGCTTTGAAGAATGTGTTTGCATTGTTTCAATGAATGTGGCAATTAAATGCGAAATCTCGAGCAAGATGACATTAGATACGAAGGAAACTTGGTTTCATTGAATTCAACAGTGTTCATAGGGGAAAAATTCTGCGTTTGAATGGTTGAAATTAAATTTTTATATTCCCACAGGGGGAAGTGATTTATGAGGTGGTATGATCATAAAACGAGGGAAATATTAAGCGGAAACATTCTTCCATATCGACTTTCAACATTCGCATCTGACATTTTCTTTTGCTAAACATTGATCTCTTGCAGTTTCCTCAATCAATTCATCGAACACAGTTGCCAAAATGATTCGCTCTGCATGAAAACTCACGTTGTTGCACATTCATATTCTACAAATTGTCAAAAACACTAAAAATACATACAGAATAAAAGAACTCTTATTTTGAAACTTCCACTATCAGCCTACTATACTGAAATATACGCAGCAACTGTTCGAAATATGCATGCCAACTATATTTCATGCAATTTTGCACAAAATATTCACATTTCTATATTGACCTGCATATTACAGTTAATCGCAGGACATTTTGTCATTTGAAATACGGTGAAGTCACATTAAATATGATCGAAATTTGCTGCGTTACTTTTTTATAAGAACATTTCCTCCACATTTGCATTAATTATTATGCATGTCTGCAGTTTAAATTAAACATGCTTGTATGTCTGTCCCAGGAGAAATTAAGTGCTGAAAGAATTGCACATTTCATTTTTAATGTTAAAAGTTACGTTATCTTACATAACTATTTTATGTTCCAGATTTCCTAAATATGCAACATGAGACGGTAAGTACCTAGAGTAATAACAGGTCCAAAAATTGTTTTACTCTGGTGTATAGACATGCTGTTTTCTTACACATAAACCTATATTACAATGTTCCATATGGTTGAAGCTAATTTTAGAGTTTTTCTTTTGCTCCGGATTGGATAAAAGTGATTCATACACCTTTCTGCATTATTTACGATGCACTTCTATAGACAAAAGCTTACACCAACGTGTAATTTATACGGAAAAGGGGTGGGAAATGTGTGCTGTCATCAACAACTTTCCACTCAAATGTCTTTCATGTTTTCTATTCACATTGCCTGTTCCATCTTTGAACTTTGCGTCAACATCTTTGTTTACACTCTAAGATATTTGGCCTGTAGCAGGAGAAGCACTGCTTACCACTTGTCAACACATAACTTCATAGCCAGAGATAACAGTGCCTTGAATGAGCTGCCAACTTAAATTCCGAAAACCCAAGGCTTTGTAATAATCATCCCCGCAAGTCGTTTTATAATGAGCTGTACAACACGCGAAATCAAAGCCTCGAAGACCTTATGCACCATGAAAATAATAAACCATGCACGGCGCACCCCAAATCCTTGCTCCACCCCACATACCATATTTACCCGTAACCCTGGGGATGCTGAGGGTGAGCTGTACAACGAATAACGATTGGACCAATTATTTCTTCCAAACCCCGCCCACTTCTCGCTGATCCGACTAAATTCACCCACTCAGATGTGGTCATAATCATTTCGGTTGATCTCCAACAAATGGTTGCTAGGAGCAACGTCTTTCAAAACTAGAAACCCGTATTAAAAGAGAGAGGGAGAGATGGAGGGAGTTGGGAGAGTGTTCAAAGGAACATACTTTTGTGCCTGTGTAGTAGGATGATGTTAGTTAGAAAAGGGGAGATTTTTGTAATAGGACCTGAGAATAAATAAAACCTAATTCGATCCAGATTGTGCTAAATTGCATATAATACAAATTGACTTGTACAATGCAGCAAAAAAAATAGGGAAAATGTACATATTGTAACAGAGACTCGAGGGAAATAGTATATATATAGTATCACACTGAAAGGTATAAAAAAACAGATAAAGAGGAAAGAAGCCCCAGGTGGGTAGTATGTGTTAGTCGTAGTATAGAGTAGTGTAGAAAATCGAGTTGAAGTGAGAGTACACAGTTCAAAGAAAGAGTCGAGTGAAGAATTTCAAACTTTGAAAGACATATGCAAAGAAACTTGTTTCTTCTATACAAAAGTTTGCAAAATTCATAGCTTAAGCCTCCGAATTAAAATCTTTATACCTTTTATGCCAAAACACAAAAAATGATTATTTTACATCTTCCATGCATTTATTTTAATTCTACATGTATATACATTAGACAAGAAGGAAGCATAGGCAGTGTCTCTTACATGGGAAAATTTAATATAAAGAGGGTTAAAAGTTTGTTGTAAGGATGGTGCACTATTGCGAATATACGAACACAAATAAATATTTCAATACGTGTTTTTTTAGTGCCCAAAGATAACTTGGGATAAAATAATTTGTATTTAATCAGTGTAAGAACTTATATTTGAAACATAGCATGTCATGGGATTTGATCTAACTGTAAGATTTTTATGGAAACCTGACTTATCAACAGTTGTAGTTTTAAGTGCATAGAAAAATTTGCAAACAGTGAACAGGCAAATTAAAATGTTCTTTATCTCCCGAGCATAAAATGCCCTGTATGAATATGTAAAACTGCAGAGTAGACAACTGATGAAACAAGAGCCCACTAGCTGTTAGCGAATGACCTGCCAGCACTAGTATAACATTGAAAATGGCACGAAAAGTAGATTTCACTCTTAATGGTCTCCATGGGAATTGAGCCAAGAAGCAGGCAATTGCACAACACAACTCAAATTTTATATTTCAAAATTCAAGCTGCAGTTTCGTGCATGATATATACCTAACGATATTGACGTGTTTAAGAATTTTTTACTGCGCATGCGCGGAACAATTCGCGCCCTGGCCGCCAGGGTTGGAACTATAGAGCAGCAGGAGTTGAGCTCGTCGCCAAACTACGAAAATTTCGTCAATTTAGCGCAAAATAGGATACAAGCCGAACCAGATTGTTTTATTAGAGCAATTTACTGTCGTAATTTACATAAGGGACCCCAACAATAGTTATTTGGCATGATTCGCTCGAGTTTACCGGCGAGGAAAGGCGTATATCGAATAGGACGGGTGAAAGCTTCCAACCCTGCTGCTCTAGTTGAGCAAGCCACCGCTAGTGGCGCGCGCGCATTCTTAAACTGGTCAATTGCAATGTCTTGCCATTTTATTTACATGATACTACTCAGGAGGTTTTCCATGTGACGTTGTTGGTGGTATTTGGCTGGCATATTGGATAACGGCCAAGAAAACGCAATGATTTTATTGAAGAAGTTGTTGTCTTGTGCAAGGTTTCATGTTGGTGATGGTTGCAATGTTGTACACAGCTATACCTCATCAATAAACTCGCACATGTATGCTTTTCAAAAAATTAACAAAGTGCATAGAATAACAATTTACTGTAATATTTGTTTGAAAATCAATGCTGTAATTTGCACTTTTTCTCGTTACATTGTCTGTCAGGCTGCAACTAATTGCTTCCAGCAACGTATCATTAATTCCATTATAAGTGAATTGCAGTTAATCCCTCCCCTACCCCCATTTTTTTTATATATACGAACACCTGCGAATTTGTCGGTCCATTGCCACTGAAGATTCTATATAGGTTATAATCCTGATCCTGCATAATATTATAAATCTGGAAAGGTTACTTGTCACTAAAACTTGTTTCAAATTCATCAACACGGACACGTCATGAGCAAGGAATTTTTACTATGACGTCACCTCCTTCTTTTCAGCTTCATATTTGATTGGCGATACATCTCGATTCGCTGCACTACCTCCTCTCTCTCTCTATTATATTGGCTCCCCATGTTATAGAGAGAATTTGTGTGTGTGTGTGTGTGTGTGTGGGCTGCGATCGATCGATACTGGAAGGGTGGCCATTTTTGGCACGTGTACTTCAGTCACGTGACGCTGATTCATTGTGTATAGCAGTGAAGCCCGAACGAATGGCGACCCTCGGACCTTGCGGGCGAGCGTTAGCGAATTTTTAACAGGGGCAGGAGGTGGATCTGCCGTTGACGAAAGGACCCGTCATTCGATTATCGTGGGAAAAATGCAAGCATGAATCACACTGCTAGCTCTCCGATTACGTGTATAGACCGCGGCTAGTGCCTAGTGCCCGCTCGCTAATGCGCATGCTAATTCCCAATATACCGTTAAAGGAGGGGTTGGGATTTTTTTGCCATCGTCCACAAGTGTGCTTCTGCCCGATAAGCTGGCAAGGGGAAATTCGGGCCAAGGGGGCAGCTGCTGCACGTACATATTCATAAACCCTGCTCGTTTTCAATAGAAGAGGGTGCGTTCGTTAATCACGTTACTTGGGATTTTTGTATGACGACAGCACCAACATACCTCGTGCATGCAACGGTTGGGTGGGCGGTGTCTGTCTTTTTGCAAGGTTTAGGATGATTTTGACAGTGCTTAAGTTAAAATAGTCATGAAAGTGGTGGCAGATAAACTATTATCCTTGAAATCCTGGAATTATACTGGAATTTTTGTATTGTCTTTGAAATCTGGGAAATATACTGGAATTGTTTCTTAATCCTGGAAAATGTATCATTTTTGACACTTTACATAATTTTGTTTATTGATTTCTGTGTTCCTCTTCTAATTTCCTTGTCCAGAACAAAATGCCAAAATTTTAAGCGTGACACTTTTAAAATTCCTTAGTTCACTCCACTAATTCATCAGTTTTTAAGGGGTTAAAATGGTTTGTGATGTAATTTCACTTTGTGTATTTTGTGTCCTGGAAAAAAGTTATAAATATCCTTTGAAAGTACTGGAATTTTGAAATGAAAGTTTAGTAGACACCCTGTGATTACATCTTCCAAAATAATAAGGAAAAACCTGGATTGAAAAATTGCACAGACGGATTGTAAATGGCATTTGTAAATTCAATATCTTTTTTAATTTCATTTTTAAAATTATTGCTTTGATAGATTGCAATGACATGCATATTTATTAATGGTTTTATTGGTTTGCAAGTATACAGTAATATAATCTCTCTATAACGGCACCCTTGTTGTGAGCAATTATGATTTGTATACATCAAGAGAGGATAGAACCTGTTTTAAAAGGGAATGCCCTTATGAGGGGTGCCGCTATAGAGAGATTCCACTGTACTATTGGTTTGCCAATCTGTTGAACCTGTTGAGTTTTGCATGATCAAGGATCCTTGGCATGATGATGCAATAACTCGTTTAGATTGAAACTGCTGTCATTGGTTTCTTTTTATTGAATAACAAGACTGTGAAGTGTTCTGTATAAGTAGTCCACTAGTTGTCATTGGTTTGATTTGATAATTTTGCTATTTCACTTGCATGCTGTAACCTTTGATTTTCTTAAAATAAAATCAGATGCCATTGATGCATATCATACATGCACACCTGCTGTTTTAATCTTTAATTAAATGGCGAAAGTCCATGTGGGGATGAATGAAGTATCAAGATCTTGAAAATCTCGTCTCGGCCCATTTGCCACTAATGAATTGCTGGCTCATAATGGCTTTATTATGTACTTGTGCAGTGAGATCCCTCAAAGAGGATGATGTGTGAAACAGATATTATCAACTAGGCTATGTCGAAGACTCCGCACCTTCTGTGTAACAGATTTTCTTGATGCGTACCCAACTATTTTTAACCTTCTGCAATGCTTGTCTAGCATAGCCATGGCATAGCATAAAATGTCATCTGTTGCAGCAACACCTTGCTATAGTTTCAGACCATCAGATGACCATCGTTCTTATTGCAAGCTTCAAAGAAGCACAAGTTCGTCAAGGAGAATTAACGGGGAGAGACTTCAGTAATGTTGTGTAATTACGGCACTTTTTAAAGGCTGCATTATTATCCACAAAAGGTATGCAGACGATCAGCATTGGGCCGAGACGAGAATTTCATGTGTTGATACTAATTTTTGCATTCTCCCATATTGAAAACAGATAGCACAATGTGTCAGCTATATACATGTTGACAACTTAATTGTTGTTATTATTATTCTGCAACAGATGTGTTATAAAGTCCAAACTATAAATCGCTGAAAACCAAGGTTAACTACTTTAACTTGGCAAAAACATAATGCAATGGGAGATTTGGTATATTAATTATTGCTTAATTGAATGAATTCATTGAAGAAATTATGTTCATTTAGCTTTTCTATATTCCAGGAACTGATTTTTGAGCAACTGTTGGTATAATATCTTAATTCCGTATTCCAAGTAGGGTTAAACAAAGTTTCTTCCTGGATGCTTTCCAAAAGATAAAACTTTTTGACTCCATATACTGGGAACCTTTCAAGCAATAAAGAATTTCACCTAACATGTTTGTGATATGGTATATCTGGATTTTGGTTTTAAAAAAATATTGGAATTTCAAAATTGGTAAGCTATGACAATGCTGCATGCATAATATATTGTATATATAGCGGTTGGTAGCATGTATTTTCCCACTCGAAAAATTCCGTTATATAATTTATTTCACTTTCAATTGATAACTATAACCGAAATTTGTGTACGGGAAAAAAGCAACGGTGTGTGTCCATCCGTTGGCAACAGTGACGACGGGTCGTCGACTCTAATTTTCCAATACATCTGCGGTTGTATTTCTCATCACCTGCCTGCAGTGAAATTAACCATGCGGCCAAATCACCACCCACTTTATAACTATAACCCCTGCCGGACTTCGAGAGCAAATAAATTTGCAGCCGATGACGTCGTAACTACTGTGAACCGCAGATTGCAAAGTACGAAAACTAGGGAAAACGCGGGCAGAGCGCCAACTCGGGTTGTGTGGTGATAAAAAGAAGCGGCGGAAGTTTTCAAAATGCTTGGCAATTCCTGGTAACTGAGTGCGATTGTCCAATTCGCCGAAACCATCTTTAAATATAGTAGTTTCGTAATTTGTAGCGATCCGCGACGTAGGTTTTCCCGCCGATCCGCATGATTACGATCCGCAAGGTGACGACCCGCACTCGCGGATCTAATAAGAATTCGAATTCAAACCTACTGCTTTCAGAATCAATAGTGAAAATAAGCGATTCATCGACGAATCGGCGGGAAAATCTAGCGTCACGTGTTTTACGGCGGATTATTGACATTGCGGATCGTTTCACGGGGTGCTTGTGTTTGCCCCCTCTTCCTATCTCCCTACTGAAAACAACAATACCCCTGATAATAAAAAATAACATTTTGGAAACTTAGGGGGGGAGTTTGGCAACATGACCTACTTTGATTCCGCTAAGACCTAAACAGTAAAACGGCGTTTATATTTATGCGAAAATGCGGCGTAAATAATCCTGATAGGGATCATGCAGTATTGACGTAGTGCCATGTAGATTACAATTTGTTTCAAAATCCTAAATTGCTGTTACTATAACAGAACTTTGACTTTTGCCGCCATATTTGTGTTCATTTTGATAGCGTTATATGTAGTTGTGAACTTCTGTAGAATAGGTATTTTTGACAATTTTTTGTTGGAATAACTTTAAATTGCGTGACGTCAGTAATGAATGATCCCTCCCGGGGGTTGGTGAGTTTATACGTTTTGTCCAAGGCCCACTGTCCTTGTGCAGTTGCAAGGAGGTTGCAAGCAAGGTTGGTTGCAAGGGCTGTTGGGCAGTATTGAAAGGCACCTCCGCAGGAGGGCGCTGCTAAAGGTCCTTATTTGGGAACTGGGCACATTCCTGTTGGCCAGGGGTCACCTTCGATACCATGCAGGTCTTCGGCTGGGTTTTTGGGTGCGGTTCCTTTTCTTGTTTCTTGTGCTTTTGATGCACACCAACTACACCGACATATTACTGGTTTAAGGTGGAGATAAAGCGGATGTTGGTTGATACGTGGCGCCCTCTGGTGGCGTCACGTATCGAATAATAGTTTTGACGAAAGTATTAATCATCCGTCAATGAATTTTATACGCGGAGATAGATACCTATCAAAAGAACATTCCCAAAAAATTTCATGGAAATATGTGTGTAACTTTTTGAGACAGGTTTTCCCAAATCTTATTTTTCATATTTTCATGCTTTGGGAAAGCCGTTTTCAAAAAGTTACAGACATATTTCCATGAAATTTTTTGGGAATGTT
>JAQIWR010002109.1:0-11886 GCA_034695945.1 Glomeris hexasticha
TACGGTGTGTGTGAGTAGTAGTGGTGTTTTGTGACATTAGTGACGTCAGAATGTTCTGTCTTTTAGTTATAAAGGATCTGGATAACTGTTGGCCATGCAACAATTGCACTACGTTAACATTTGGCACCTGAAACAGAATTGTAATGAATAAATGGGCGGAGCTACAAAATTAGTTCTTAGATTGCTGAAAACTTTTTTTAACAATTTATAATTGAAATCTGACTTCACCAACATTTTTTTCACCATGTTTTCCAGGTTTGATTAGATTTTTAGGGTATGCTAGGAAATGGTGACAGTTCTCCTTTAAAATAAAACACTTAAATTCTGTATATATCGTCTTTGGCAAATAAACAGCAACTGTATGGAAATTTCGATCTGAACATCTGTCAAACCTTGTTGAGATGCTTTGCAAATGCGGCCGTATAACTACCAAAGTTGGGGGGAATGGCCTCTACAGCTCTCGTGCAAACTCGTGCATGGGTGAAAAGTATCTATTCTCCTTCTCTTTATGTCTTATCGAAATTTTCATTTATGCTATGAATGCAAAGGCAAAAGAATTAACTCCCTAGTGTTGCATTGAAGATATATAACATTTTGCAAGACATTTGGAATGCGTGTGATAATTAAGTATTTGTCTATTATTTTGTCAAAATTGGTGATATGAAATGCATATTGTCAGTTCAATTAATTAATGCAATAAGCAATAACGTTTTCATATTATAGTAAACATGTGAGTAATGGAAATCCACGGGACAGGACAATGTTTCTGGTATTGACAGGTTTTCTGGTGTTAGCAGGTAATTTGGTTATTTCATGAAAATTTCTGAATGAATGCTGAATGATTTAAAAGGAAGTATTAGTGGGAAATATGTAGGCGATAAAAATCGTTGCCTACAGGAAGAAGAGGCAATACAAAATTGGAGCCACTGTCACGTTCCGCGTCCTTGAGGCAGCGGATTGGCAACAGTTTTGAGTTTGGGAACTCCCTCCAGGTGGCAGCACTGACGTGTAGGCAAATCGCGTTCTCATAAGAAACCACGTGACTACGAATAAAGAATCATTTTATTAAAGAAAGCAGGTTTTCGGGTTTATTTGGTAGAATAAACAGTGTATATGTATGTGGTCTTGTGGACCATAACAGTGTAGTGGAAAGTGTGTGAACACTGACAAATTTCTGGTCTGAAGCACGAGCTTTTATACAAAAATAAGCCAGTTGGCGTGTAGACGAAAAGGCGGAGCTTAACGTGTAACAACGAATCACAAGGCGACGGTCGTGTGCCGTCTAGACATCGGAATGCGGTCCGATTAGTAGATAGCCTGAGGTGCGACGATCGAGGCGCACGTCACAGCAAATATGTGCAACCTGTAAAAACGGTGGCGCCATCTAGCGACAAACGGTGGCACTTTCCTTTCTGGTTCTCACAATGTCAAAGTCAATGGTGTTATGTACAAATAGGATTAAATTCGGCTCTCCGTCCGTGTCTCACAGGTTCAGCTGAAATGTTCTAAAATGTTCCGATTTTGACAGGTTTCACTGTATATGATGCTGAACAGACAGTAGTTAAGTTACCCGTCAAGTAGGTGAGTGCGGGGCGAAATGGTACACAAAACGCATTTGAATTTTTTCCAGATAAAATAAAGCTTTTGAAAATAAGAATGCATATGCCTAGGGTTCATTGGACATTGAAGTTTGGTAATATATTTTTAATACTTGCTTGGGTACATTACTATATACCAAGAAATATAGTTTTCCACAAAATGGTAAATGTTCCAAATTGCCCCACCCGGTGGGTAAAACGGAACACTCAACAATGATGGCTAAAGTGCATAAATGCTTCTATTAAAGTTTTTAATTTTTGGTCCAGTTGTTGCTAGTTACCTGCGAACACTTCCTAGACTAAAATTATGGCCCAGCTAGGTTTTGATTTTAAGGCAAGACTAGGCGTTTGACGTTTTTGGTGCGGGGAAACACGATTTTTCGGGTTTTTAAAAGTGGTGTTCGAAAAATCGGCGCTGCTCAAGGACAGCAGGGGCCTTGATCATTATAAAATTGGGCCTAAAAGTTAGAAAGAAGCTCTTTTATTTGCCATATTGTTTGTAATTGTGTGGTTTATTGTGACCTGGGAAATAATTCGTGAATATTGGCTATTTGGGGTCATTTTTAAGGTAGTACGCATGAAGAGGCTAATTACCGGAAGTATATAATACAAATCGGTTTGCAGATTATTTTTTTGCATGTTATTTCACACAGAAATGCGTATCGCAGTTTGTATATCATTGATAGATTTTTTGTAATAGGCGAAAACAGGTTTTTCAAATTTTCAGCAGAAATACATTTTGGCACATAGCAAAAAATCTATCAATGATATACAAACTGCGATACGCATTTCTGTGTGGGATAACACGCAAAAAAATAATCTGCAAACCGATTTTGATTATCTACTTCCGGTAATTAGCCTATTCATGCGTCAAATATTCACGAATTATTTCTCAGGTCACTATAAACCGCACAATTACAAACAATACGGCAAATAAAAAAATGTCTTTCTAACTATTTGGCCCAATTTTATGGTGATCGAGGCCCCTGCTGGCCTTGAGCAGCGTTGAATTTCCGAACACCAGTTTTTGAAACTCGGAAAAACGTCATTCATCACCAACCACCCACCGATGCGCTTCGTTCTCCCTTAAAATATTGAAAGTGAAAACATGTCATCCTAAAACTTGAGCTTGGCCGCGAGTTCAAAGTTTTGCCTACAAAACAATTAAAATGTCATAAATATTGCGAAAACACATTAAAGATGTTAGTAATGAACATATTTTACTTACTAGATGCAAAAATCCGCGAATTGGAAACGTGAATCTCCAAATATTCGCGGAAATATGCCGCTCGTGGCCGTTATGAGGCGCTGTTTGGGTGCGGTTTTGACGTTAAAACCGCTCCCAACTGTGTTGTGATCGGGTAGCGGCAGGTAGCGTCCCAAACTGCCCCCGGGTGCCATTTTGCGCTTCGAGACCCATAACTGACATTCCTTGGGAGTACGGACGCGTTCTTGGTGGGAAATTGTAGCTTACAGGCCAGTATTTCTCATGTACATAGTATATAATAATTCAGGTTTTATACAAAAATTGGGGAATTGAATTTTACCGTGCGCGGGGCTTTGTTGGCACACGACCGGGGCTTTACATGACCAGCTCATAGGAATAGCATGTGACGCACAATAGCGCTTCAGCTTACGTCTTTACGATCACTGTATTTTAAATTTGCGATAACTTCGCCAATGTGTGAGTTTTTTATGTATTATCTTTACATAGTGCGTTTTCAGGGGGTGTTACAAAACTGTGTCCCATCTCCTTTAACCATGTGTCAACTGCTTTACTTTAAAGTGGGGTAAGAAAGTAGAAGGGGAAATTGCTTCACAAGGTTTGCCTTGGCTAGGTTAATAATGTAAACCACCTTGGTTTATCCAATGACACTAATCAGGATCCTATGTTTGTACATGTTACTGGCGAGCTGAAACTCCGCCCAGTTGATATCGATCGATGCGGATCGACGCGAAACAATCTGAACCGAGTCTATTAATCAATTCCATTATTACAGAATAGGCTTGGTTAGGTTATGTTAGTTTAGATTAAATTACATTACAAAAGCGATATGCAACGACTCGGTGCCCGCTTCGACTCAGGTGGTAACATATACTAGTTTTCAAACCATCCATGTCTATCGGATGCATTACGGTACCCACATTTCTATTTGTCGAAGTCTATAGATCTTATAAAACATTACAGGAAACACAAATAATGCATCATTAAGATTTGCAGCTCATAGTGTAAAGGCAAACACAAGAGTGAACTGTTGGGAATGGATTGGACCGCGGTGTTGCCATGATATAACACATACCAACATTAGCTGTGCGATTAGTATACCTGGGATAAGTATGTTTAACAGATTGCGGCATGGAATAATTGTGTTACGTCATTCTTTTTCACCATTTTAGGAAACTTTTGGAGAATTACCTTAAACGGGCTTGCAGTTATGACCATATTTTTAAGATACCCATGAAAAGATCTTTCTACGTGTAAATAACAGCTTAAAAGTTTATTGGTGTAAATAGAGTTGACAGGAAATGCGCTCCATTTGGTTTTACTCAGTCGATATACCGAGTACATAGTAATGTTTTGTAAAAGTGTAATACCATGAAGCTGAAATGAAATCAACCTTTGAGCTAGGTAACTTATTTGCTTTTATAATAAATACTTTAGTTCATCTGAGAATTACTAATTTACCCATTCACTTGGATCAACTGGTAGAATGGACATTCGCTGAAATTGTGTGATATTTAAGCATGAAAGGAATTTTGGAAGACATTTTCCAACAATTATGAATCGAGTTCCTGCTGTGCAAAATCTCTCCTGCTAATTAGAGAACATATACTGACTGTAGTAAATTACAGAATTAACGAACCATTCAAAAATGGCACTGAAATGGAATCATGTTTCCAATTTGCAGTCGTACAGCATCAGCCAAATGTATACGCAGTGTATCCATAATAACTGCACAGCATTAATTTTTGTAGACCAGCAGTTTATGAAGAAAATGACAATAAAAATGGTGTACATGCCTTACTTGAAAACCACATGTTATATGGTCAGGCTGAATAGCAGTAATAAACTAAACTAATTCATGTATAGGCCTACAAAACCTCATTGTGAATATGATTGCCAACGTGACTTGAAATACACAGTGTTGTGGTTTAGTATTGCGATGTATTACATTCTGCTGCAATATCTGCAGCAATACGTCTAGGCATTGATTTTACAAGGTATCTAGTAACATTGACTCAAATATTACCCATCGATGCACGTTAACCTCGTTCACATATCTGATCGATGCACATCCTTAACACAAGATGACACTGGCATTGGTAGTGCACGTCACCCACATGGTTTGACAGTGTGCAATGACACGCCCACGTGCATTTGCCTTTACACCTTATTTTCGCCTGATGCACAAATTTTACAAAATATTTATGTAGAATTAACGGCATTGTTATTGCATCTATTGCTGCTTTTGTATATCATGTATTACCTGACTTTCAGCCCCAAATAATAATGCTTCCAATGTCATGTTTGACAGTAAGTTACCGGGATCAATGTTTATTACCAAGTTTATTTTCATTCCTCTGTATTTTTATTTGCAGGAACTTTTCGAGCTTATTTTAACCTAACTGAATGAATTAAATTTTTACGACAGTCATAACGAACCTATTCATCTTTGTAAGCGAAATTGAATCTTATGGTTCCAATGCAATTGACCCAATATGTCCAATGATTATTTACAGTTCAATAGATCTAATGCGTCCACCAAACGTGAGAGTGGGTATAATACAGTCCAATGATACAATAGCATCCTGCTTTCAAAACAATCTCGCTTGGGGTCGTTTTCTGTGCCATGTAAAAATTGCAAACTATCATTTCCGATCGGGAATCGCGAAGCAACGTACAAATGGCAGCATCTGAAGCCACAAATTAGTCCACTGCTGTGACGTCACCAGCCGCGCTTCCTAATTGGTCGAAGCAGGAAAACGCGCGTGCGTCTGATGCAAAAACCCGGCTTGATTTGGTATGCAAGAGTGCGTTTAAAACGCTGTTTAATGTCATTTCTATAAATCAAACGCAAATGAAAACCACGTACTGCATACGCGCACATACACAATTGCCTGCAAAGCTGATTAGTGGGGCGTTTACGCACAAATTAAAACACATCATAAGGGCACAATTGTCCTAACGGAATCCAAAATCTCTAATGGTCCCAATGGAATACAAAAGACCCAATGCTACTAACTGAATCCAAACGGCCTAATTTTCCTAATTAGCTGTTGCCTTACTTTTGTCTGATGCTGTAGTTGACAATAGAGGTCACATTTCAATTAGCATAACCATTAGCACCTGCATGACCAAGCTTCTTGAACCATTTTGCAGAATTGTAATGTTTATAAAATGCATTCATACTATACAAGGTGTATAAAATGTCCTATTCGCTCACTTCTAATGCGCTTACTGTACCAAATATTGGAATTATGTTTACGCGAGCAATTAGTTAGTAGCTATTGCTTTTTTGAACAGACACAATTTTTATACCTTTTACCATTCTGTTACAGTCCTTCCAAAGAAAGATTGAGCTGGGATGGTGCATGGACCAGTTTTGAAGGGGTGCACGGTTGCAGTTTGTTGCGACACTAGCAGCCGTCATTGCGCATCTGCAACATTGTACCCCTTCAAAACTGTTCTTTGGTACCGTCCCTGATAAATCTTTCTTTGGAAGGACTATAAGATCATCTGATCTAAGCACGGAATTGTGTATTATTGTTTACAAATTTTTAACGTTTCAAGAACGTTTCTTGTATTTTTTAGAGGAGTTTAAGAGTTGAGAGTTTAGAGAAGTGGTTAAATCAAGCAAATAATATTTATCTAACGAGCGTTAAGAGAAATCAAGTCCCTCAGGGGAATAAAAGTAGCGAGGTCCATAGGAAATATTCCCATTTGCCACTGCCAGTGGGAATTTGAATAGGGACCGGATGCAAGACATTCCTTGAGGGATTATGACGAGTATGGCGCGTCATTCTGTGTAACATAACTCTTGTTTAAATTATCCAATCAGCGGAATTATGGTAGCGTCCTTTTAAAATGGACGAATGAGTGTCTTAGTTTCGGTTTGGGAAAAGCCGTTACTCGGATAGCGTCGGTATTTATACCGGGGTAACGACTTTTCCCGGTCATTATTATGCCAGGTACAGTGGTGAGCGAGAGCCCTGCGCGAATTGTGCGCAAGTTAGGCGGTTCTTTGTTCATTCGAGCCTCGAGTTAGTGTTTATTTTCGTACTAAATATAGCGGTTTGGGAGAGAATCTCATCCAAACTACGGACGAATAGTTGGAGAAGAGTTTCGAGCGTTTAACCGGAGAATGGAGTTCGTTTATCATCGCATAGACGTGAGTGGAGTTTTGGAACGTCCGAGTTCCGCGTTGGGCGTTGGCGTGAGTTCCCCATTACGGGGCTGCGATTGTGATATCCTTTTGGTGATCTATTATTTTGTTCTTGGAATCTTTGCAGTTAAGAGTATTGAGTATTGTGATTATTATATCCAAACATTGATCGGTATTTGTGAATCTTTATTTTTACGAGAGGTGAAGTCGATTTGAGTAGTGATTGGTTCTGATATTTGTTCTTTTTATTCCTGTTCCATACTTTGTTATTAAATCTGTTCTTAGTTGTCCTGTTCTTCCGTCGTTTGTCTACTTTTAATTTACAGAAATACTCAGTTCACTGCGATACCGAGTATTGTACGCAGTCAGGGACGCTACAAATTGTCTTCAATTAGGTGTGTGACAACAAGTGTCATTTTCTTATGTATTTTCTATATTTTTCCTTTTCATTTTTGATAACACTAGTTTTTTCATGCATGCTCGCTTTCAGATTTGTTTACGTAACAGGGCAGGGCGCTCCCTGTCCACATGCCATTGTTTTACGTCACTTTGCCACTTCCGGTCTCCTTCTAGAACCTTCTCGATGTTTCTAGATGCTGAAAAAAAAGACCTTCCGGTCTTAGCCATATATAAGGATGGCCAAACCCTTCACTGGCATCTCTGTCTATCCATTGTCCATTCGCATCCACGCATCATATTTTGAAACTAAGTCATTATTACTCATCATAAGCACAGTTGTGGATTACCAGTTATTACCAAAATAAAACCCTACAGTTGTTTGTTTGTGAGTGCCACATCATTTCTCTCTCGGCAAGCAACATAATTGGCACAGTAGACAGGATCATAACATTGGGTTTTTCTTCATTACAACTAGGCATTTCCTGCAATTGTGTTCATCTCATCCTACCTGTGGACTATCCGCAAAATATCACATCAGTGCCTGCACATTCACCTACACAGGTAGACAACTTCAGTGGTGTCTTTGGACTAAATAATTAACACACCATGCCAAGAAACGGTGCTACAAGTACCTCAGCTGCAGCCCTGCAAGCACCTGCAATCAAGCGCAAGTTTGCAAGCTTCACAGGTGCTGAACAGTCATTGACAGTAAGAGACTGGCTTCCTCTTTTTGAAGTCTTAATTAAGGACCTCACTAATGACAGCCAAAAGATTGCAGAGCTTATGTTTTATCTCACCGATGATGCACTCGCTTGGTATTCACGGGGGATTGCAAGCCAAGTCAACTTACTCAGCTGGGACCAATGTAAGCAACTTATGCTCATTCGCTATGGTGTGGACATTGTGCGACCTTTGATAACTGCTCAACGAAGACGTCTCAATCGCAATCAAAGTGTGCAGGACTACTACAATGCCAAAATGGTGCTTCTCCGCCAGACAGGCCTAAAGGATGCTGACATTGCAGCACAACTCACTGAGGGGATGCCATTCCACCTCCGCAACAGCCTTATTACAGCGCAGATCTCCAAGCCTAGTGACTGGCTCAACGTAGCAGCGCAACTAGAGGCAAGTCATCAAATGTCGATGAATCGCCCACATAAGCAGTTTGGTCCTAGGGGAGCATCTCAAGCAGTACACCTGACCAAATCCCAAGATGGCAAGAAAACATTCCAACGCAAGTATGTTAAGCCTCCTCGTCCTTGCCGATATTGTGAATCAGCAGGGGAAACACAGTGGCACCGGCACAACGAGTGTCCAAGACGTACTCAGCCCACAGAGGTGAAGTCAACTGAAGCATCTACAGCTCCAGACCAAACTACAAGTGTCATCCACTGCATGAGTGCAAGTCTCCACAATGAGCTGATCAAAATTGACTGTTAAGTAAACCATCTCATCACCAAGGCAGTAGTCGACACAGCTTCAACCACCCATGTCATGTCAGCCTCCTTCGCAATGCGACTCAAGTTAAGTCCTGATAAACGTTCAGCATGCCGAATAATTCTTGCACATGGTACAGCTACTACTAAAGGCAGTGTAACATTTACCTTGAGCATTGAAGGAATTTCCAAGGTCATCTGTGCCCAAATTCTCGATGACTTCCCTTATGTGTTACTGCTTGGCATAAACATTGGCAATGAATTTCCACTAGCAATTGATTTAAAATCTCGCCGTGCTTACATTCATAACCCTGGCATGCAAGACATCCCAAATGCAACCTCAATGCCCATGAGAGCAGAAGAGTTATCCTTAACAAATGGCATGCCACTTCAGGATACACCTGTGCCCAAAGTAAGTGACCAAACACTAACAACTGAACAAGTGACTTTCCTGGCAGAATTCAATAATGTCTTTGCTCAACATGATAATGACATTGGGCTGATCAGCATAACAAGCCACAAGATCCATACCAGAGAACATGCACCTATTCGAAGGAAACCATATCGGCTTTCGCAGGCAGATTCTGATGAGATGCACAGTCAAATAGAGGACCTCATCAAGAGAGACATCCTTTGCCCATTAACTTCTCCATATGGGTTCCCAGCCCTGCTAGCAGAAAAGGCGAACGGCAAGAAGCGCATTTGTGGTGACTATCGCGCCCTCAATGACATCACCATAGACAAGGTCTTTCCACAACCACACATCAAAGATATCCTCAACAGGCTCTATGATGTGTGTACATTCTCTGTCCTTGACATCGTGTGGGGATTTTGGCATGTACCTATGGACCCATCATCCATTCAAAAGACAGCAATCGTGACTGACTGGGCTCATGTTGAGTGGCTACGTATGCCACCTGGACTTAAAAAGGCACCTGCCACATTTCAGCGCACAGCTCAAGAGGCATTAGAGGAATTACTCTACAAGGGTGCAATCAACTATTTTGATGACATCATAGTCTACAGCAACGCATCCTCTCACCAATCACTACTTAGAGAGGTCTTCAAGAAGCTTCAAAAGGCAAACATCAAACTACGGAAAGAGAAGTACAAATTCTTCCAGCAAGAAGTGGAATATCTGGGACACACCGTCAGCCTAAATAAAGTCAAACCAACCCCATCAAAGGTCAAAGCAGTCCAAGACTTTCCAGTGCCAACCAATGTGCGCCAGGTGCAAAGTTTCCTTGGCCTCACAGGCTACTACAGGCGTTTCATCATGGACTATTCGCGACTCTCTCTACCCTTGACCAAATTAACCCGTAAACATACAAAATTCGAGTGGGATGAGCAAGTCATTGACAGTTTTGCTGCTCTAAAACAAAGCCTCAGCTGGTGCCCTGTCCTTCAGATGTTCCATCCAAACAAACCTTGCATACTCCTCACGGACGCATGTGGCATTGGGATTGGTGCTATCCTCTCACAGCTTGATGATAACGATGATGAACACCCCATTGCCTACTACAGTCGCAGGTTAAACATTTATGAAGAAAACTACTCTATACCACTGAACAAGAGTGTTTAGCAGTTGTCAATGCAATTGAACATTTCCATGTGTATCTTCATGGCAGACCATTCAAGGTCATCACTGACCATGCAGCACTCAAGTGGCTATATTCCATCAAGGAGTCTCGTGGACGCCCCCACAGATGGTCCCTCCGATTATCTCCATACACCTACACCGTCGTGCACAGACCAGGTTCCAAACACCAAGCCCCAGATGCTCTTTCCAGAGCTCCCATTACCATGCTCATTGCGACAGACCACATCAAGAAACACCAAGAACAGGCAGGCCTTATGCAGACAACTGCCACCAACTCCAAATTCTACCTACAAGATGGTGTCATACACATCAAGAGATCTGGACTCCCCAAGATTGTGATTCCCAAAAGCCTACAGCATGAACTATTCAAGATTTTCCATGACACTATGGGACACCCTGCAGCAGACAAGTTCATCCAGATGATTTCATCAACCTACTACTGTGACAACCTTGCCAACTCTGTGAAAGATTACATCGCATCATGCAAGCAGTGTCAGTTGGTCAAACCAATCCACCCTAAATTAGGGGTTCTTTAGCCAATTCCCATGCCTCCAAATCCAATGGAACTCATAGCCATGGATGCCATAATCCTTGGCCAAGCAGCTGCCAAAACAAAAGCCAAGTACATACAACTGATCATAGACCACCACTCACGCTATTTATGGGCTTATGCAACACCTAAGAACACTGCCGAGACTGTGATCAACATTCTCAGAAACCTCTTCTATGCCATTGGAACACCACATCGTATTCTAACAGACCGTGGAACTAACTTTATCAGTCACATATTTTCCAGATTCCTCAAGGCCAACAAGGTAAAACACAGCCTGACAGCTAGTTACCACCCAGCTACCAATGGGTTATGTGAAAAAACCAATGGGACAATCATGACCAGACTTCGTATCGCACAGCTCACCTACCCCAAGCGAAAGTGGTCCACACTACTCCAAGATGTGGTTACGCAGTACAGCCAAACCATCCATGACACTACAGGGTTTCCACCTCAATACCTAATGTTTGGCAACACTGAGGGCAACTACACTCCACCGGTACCAGTAGAACAAGCCAGACAACTAGCCATTCAGCGCTCCAGTTGCAGAAAGCAAGCCTCAAAGGAATTTCATGACCAGAAACATCAGCCATCAAACTTCAGCAAGGGCGAGCTTGTTCTGCGCAGTCTGCCCGCAAATCATCCATCCCGCAACAAGATGTCTCCAGCCAACGTGGGTCCATACATTGTCACCGAGGTAATCGGTCCAGGGACATATGGACTCCAATTGCTGAACCCTCATTCGGGGACTCCGAAGACGGGAACTGTGGCTCATTCTTCGCAGCTCCGCCGCTTCTTACAGCGCGACGAAGCTTTCCCAGCAGGAGGAGAGTGTGACAACTAGTGTCATTTTCTTATGTATTTTCTATATTTTTCCTTTTCATTTTTGATAACACTAGTTTTTTCATGCATGCTCGCT
>JAQIWR010002110.1:0-11886 GCA_034695945.1 Glomeris hexasticha
TTGTCGTGCTTTGTTCTTGAGGCGAGCATTTTAGTTTGACCACAACCATCGAAATATTCATAAGGTTCCACCTTAAAAAGGAATTTACTGGCCGACAACGGAATGCAACACAACCACAAAATGTTGCACGCTGCATTGCTATCGGCGAACCACTATTTTGATAAAACTCCTCTACAGCAAACGCGCGATGCTTTCCATCCATGTCTTAATTGGAGCTGAAAATTGCATTAAGACACTTCTCCAACGGCACCATCCCCACGGCTGTACTCCCAACCTACCCCTAGCTACGCTCCTTCAAAATCGAGGAGGGCGCACTGCCGCACCCTGTACTATTCGAAATCAATAAATATGTCAATTATGTAGGTGACCTTTTACAGTTTCATGTGAGCAATGTGGGATAATTAACATTAGTAATTTGGAAATTAATCCTTAACCCACAACATTGGTTCTATAAGACACGCCACGTGTTTCGGCTCATTACGATAGAGCCATAATCAGGTGCCAGAACCATTGCAGTACACTTGCAAGTAATTATTTAGCAGGTATGCCATGGGATTAATTTCCAAATTACTAATGTAAATTGTCCCACATTGCTCACTGACTGTAAAAAGTCACATATTTGACTTTCTCTATGCAGTGAATGAGCACATCAGGCATGGTCATGTTGGTAGAGTTCCTGACTTCGGTCAAGGAATCCCAGGTTCTTTTCCCGTGGCATGCCTGCTCAATAATTAATTACAAATGTATTGCAATGGTTTTGACATCTGGTGGTGGCTCGTAATGAGCTGAAACACGCGTCGTGTCTCATAGAACAATTGTTGTGGGTTAAGGATTAATTACCAAATTACTAAAATAAGAATGTACTGGGTGGGGCATAATAACGGGCGATTTGGAAATGGCTGTGAAAAAAAAAGTATTCAATATTTCCTAAATTTGTTGCCACCACATTAAAGTACATAAAAAAACATTTAAGAAAAGCATATTTTCATATTTTAATCTTCAAAAATTATATCAGAAAGATGACACCCATTTAAAGGCAAGTATTTCTCAAATCAGATTCTAAATTTGGAAAGATTGTCAATCTGTTAGACAGCATTTTTGTTAGAATTTATACCTCAGTTACATTTTCAGTGCCAGGCCTCACATCTTGTGACTTAATTCTTCCTTCAGGGTTGTTTGAAGAGCAGAGTTTACCAGGGGGTACCACCAAGAGCAATCAAGGCCCTCAAACTAAGGATTTGAGATGAAGTGGCACAAATTCCACTGGAAATGCTGCCAAAACCCAGCTCTCTGTTGGATGATGAGGGTTGGTGGCCGAGTGATCTAACTTTGGGATGGATATAAGGCACTGGTACAGTGAGCCAGACGCCCTAGGTTCGATTCCCCAGGCCGTCCCACCTTTTTCCGATAAGTTCTGTTTTTAAGTGATGCATTAAATCCTAACTGCACAGTCTGATGATGAACTTCGTGGCCTGTCTTGAAAAATGCTTCTGTCTAAATGGACTTCATATTTCGGATGTAATTCTCACAAACAAAAATATGAAAAAATACTTTTCTTAAATGCTTTTTTATGTACTTTAATTGGTGCATGATAATAAATTTGGCAAATATTGAATACTTTTTTTTCACAGCCATTTCAAAATCGCCCGTTATTATGCCCCACCCTGTATATGGTATGAAACAACTAAAGATTAGAAAAACATTCAATTTTTGTTCCATCAAGGGTTCCATGCATGATTATCTCCTGCTGAATAAAATTGCAGCCAGGATAAAATACTTAAAAATGCCACACATTTCACTTAAAATCCAATAACACTCCACAACCAAGAGTAGTTTACTAGTTTACTCATGGCTAGATCTTTCAAACTGCTGGAATATGTCCTTAATTTTGAGCAGTTCACAAGGAATAAAACTTCAATAACCTTCAAGATAACATCTATAGGACACAATGGATTTACAGATTGTCCATATATTCACATATCATTGTCTATATACTTTGTTTTCACCAATGTTGATTCAACAAATAAAGTACAACTGCAATTAATGTTAGCATATTAACTTGTATTAATTAGTTTTCCTATTTAGATGGGCATATAAGGGAGAATGAAAGTACACCACATGCACCATTTAATGTTTTTATTAAGGTTAATTAACATAGCTAGCTGGATGAAAATTACATGTTAGTGAATATTCTTGCAGGATACAAATGTATAACAATGCTGTAATCAAGTCTGTAATCAAATATGAGAATTACATATTTGATTACTAGGCACGAAGATCGACAAGCGTAAAATGTTGGTGCACATGCAGCACAATAAGCCCATGCATGCCAGCCTAGCATTAAAAGATAATGAAAATAAATTATTCAAATAAATTTTTTGAAAGTATAAAAATAATCTTGAAAAATGAGACACCATCACCATTAATTTGACTTTGCCTGTGCCGCATGCTAAATAGGAAACTTGGATGTTCGTAGAATATTTCAATGAATTCAAGGACACCACATTTCACACTTAATGTGGGACGAGAAACTTTCAAGTACTACAATTATTTTCACTCAACAACGTGTTTCTAGACTCGAAAGAACCTAATAATGTGACAAGCTGTGGCGTTTTTAGAGTTACATCGTCATGTTTGCACAATTGAAAAACAAAATGCATTGTTAGCAGGCTGCATTTCAAAATGTACGTATAAAAGGGGCATGGGTAATACTATAAATTATTAACGTTATCATTGATACCAATTTAAAAGAGCAGACTTCGACATATCATAAAGTATAGAGTGAAACATTAACACACCTTTTGTTCTGCAATTCCCATCGGTGACACATTCTTTGTGCATAATAAACATTGTGTCAATTAATGCTACTACAGAATATATGCTTATACTTCGTTCCACTCTTGGGACTTTACTCATTTAAATGAAGTAAGGCATTACAAAGAGAAGAGCTAACATGCACCAAAAACGAGTTTTGTATATTCTATAAATTTGCTCCTTATATGCGGTTTCAAGTGAATATAGAAACAGTTTGTCAAAGAGCTGTGTAACAATGCAGTGTTAAAATCTTGAAGCAAAACAGGCCCTGCCTTAATTCGTTGCAATGAAGACAATAATTCGTTTAACAAAAAATAATATGTAGGCGTTGTCTAAATTTGCGCCAGAGTAAGGAGCACTGCATGCTCGTTTCGTTTGCAATTCTCGGCATCTAATCTAATTTCAGTCTAGGGATTTTTACACATATGGGCTACATTACAAGAGCAATCATATCAAAATGAATACTTATTACATGGGGGATAATATTGAGAGCATACCACAATGTGTGTTCATACCGCAATGTGGCACACCAATTAGTGTGATAACCCCAAACAGATGTATGGCTTTTTAATGTATTTTTTTATGTGATTTACGAGTACCTATATGGATACAATGGGCTTGGAGTTGACACAATGTGCCCAAAATCATGTGAAAAGGACAAAAAAGTTCCTTTCATTTTTTTACGAACGATTCCCAATAGACCTTTTGTAAGTGATCTGCATGAAGAAGCTAGGGAAGGATTAAAGCTTGGAGAAAGCAATCAACGGTAGCCATTTTGCCCCCTCCTAATTCCAGCAATTCTTTCATTTTCTTAATGCGACAACTATGTGGCTTCAAAGGAAATTAAATCGCACGATTACATCCACAGTCAGTACTTATAGATATATGGCCCCCACAGTTAATTCTCATCTGCGTGGCCGATTTTGCACATGTAATCAATTGCCACAGTCACATTTCTCATTCAAAATTCTATGAAAAATTGTAAGAAGTTAGTAATTTATTTTCCTCGAAAACCAACTACATGAGGCATTACAAATTCAAAGGTGTGTTGTATTCACAAATGGACAAATCCTCACATTAACTTGAGGTGTTATTAGCATCTCTAGGGCTGTGGACCATTGCAAGTGCGTCATTATGAACGCATAGAAATAGCACTCAATTATTCTGCTCCTAACACATTTTAAGCTTCTAAACTGAATAATTCATATTCAGTTGGTTTCATTGACAGGTGCACAAACTTACAGCTTCAAAGCCGTACCATATATTTCAAGGTATGAAATTATTTCAGTAGCTGCATGACGATGTGGTCAAAAAGATGTTGAAGGGTATCCACTTGGAAAAAATTGCATGACATATGTGACCATTGTTGGCCATTCAGCACCTTGTAGTAAAATCTCTAACATTTTTCGTCTCGTCCTTCAGGTGCATTCGCATAACGTCTTTTCAATCTACTTTAATATTGAATGATGAATAATATCGTGTCCATACAAAGTGCCAGACCATGTGCGAGTTCCCATTACAATTCCACCTGCAGCATGAATTTCAGACATTTTTCCCTCATTTATTTCTTATCCGAATTCGTACATATAAATTATTAAAATAATGCCGAATTCAGAGAAAAACCAAGTGAGTAAACATTTTGGAGTGCACGAATATAATTTTCTAGAATATACTCACTCATTTTTCTATACTAAATACTGGTTATTTTTTTAAATCGCTTAAAACTTTAAATGTTGTTTGATTTTGCATGCTTTTTGAACATATTTTGAAGTGCTGGGAATTCGGCAACAATATGAGAAATAGCCTTAGTAATTCCACCTAACTGATGGATTAGCAGGTACTATGCATAACTTAAAATGCAGTTTAATCTGATATGATAAATAAAATTGATTTACAAAAAATCCTTATTTACATTTGTTTCATTTACATTTTTCCCTCATAAATAAAAATGTAATATTAAAGTAGGGTTTTCATGACATTAAACTGCCCTAAGCAGTATCTCATTAAAGCTATTTTCAAATTGGAAGCTTTTCTAAATATTTTGATGGAGCCATCATTTATTGTGTATTTTCATTCGGAAAAATCGATTTTATTCACAATATGGACCATATAATAATTTGATGCAGTCCCATTCAAGGAATATGAATTTCTATAAGGCCAAAAACTGGACCACTGCCAACCAACTAGTGGTGTGGGATTTTCTGTAAACCTGAGTGGATGACGTCATCTAAAAGCTGCCAGTGGCACGTCATACAATGAGTAAGTACGGCTAAATTTGACAGTTCTGTTACTATATTTTGACTTGCAGGTTCATGCTTTACTACTCTACATAACATCGAATTTAAATATCCAAACTTGTTTACATTTTCCAGAAAATTTGACATCATTGTAAAAGTTGTGGTGAAATTTCAACAAACCACCAAATGAAATTAACTTTCTCAGTTAATTTAGTTACACTGCACTTGTTAACTGCAATTCTGTTAGTGTCATGTTCAAAATGAAATCATGTATATACTTGATGAAAAATTCTGCAAACAGGATAGGTATACCATAATGATTTTTGCCATCGGAGTATTATCAAGGTATTATTAAGATGAGATGCGGATTTCGTAACCTTCAGAAAAATGTATCAAGAATCGTGAAATGTGTAATTATACTAGCTGCAAACTCATAAAAAAACAGACGTTATATATGCACATTTACAATAAACGTAGATACTTTCATTGGCAATAATGCTGGCTCTTGGACCCTTGAAAGCACTAAACATATATGTACTCAACACGCACACAACAATGAATAAATAAACAATATCGTTTCATGCAGAATTAATATATACGCGATGTAAAATTCAATCGAAGGTTGCATAATTGAGTTTTCTGACGCAATTGGCCCATTTCGCTCCCTCGTATAATCCAAGCTCGTTGATAAGCGGGTGACAATTTTTCAAACCCTTTCTTTTCCAACAGCATAATTAAAACTGAATATTTCAGTGGTTTCACATTAAAATGCCCACTTGGGAAAATACCATGTCCCATTTAGTGGCTAACGTTATATCACCAATTTCAAAAGTTCCTTCGAAAATTTGCAACACTCCAAAATCGATACAATACGCATGAAACTGCTACATAAAATAATATATGGGCCCATTTTTAGGCAGAGGAAAACTCCTACATAAATATGCTTCTGGAAATATGTAAGAAACTAACTTAATTTGAAGCACAAATCAACCTTCAAATTTATAGCTAAACAGTTGCTTGTGGCTTAAAATTATGTATCTTGATCTTGAAATCATCATTATACCCACATATAGGCAATTTGCATTATTTTACCATTTATTTACGCAAATTTATTTCAT
The DNA here is from genome assembly GCA_034695945.1 of Glomeris hexasticha. Taxonomy (NCBI): domain Eukaryota; kingdom Metazoa; phylum Arthropoda; class Diplopoda; order Glomerida; family Glomeridae; genus Glomeris; species Glomeris hexasticha. Next base: position 6,170 of record JAQIWR010002110.1, read on the forward strand.
AGTCTGATGTAGATAATGGACAATCCATAAATTATGTCTGGAGTTAAGAGAAAAAGAGGACAGAGAGGGTTTTATTTAACGCTTGCTCAAATATTTCAGGACTGTAGGGCATTTGGTTGTTCATTAAGTATGTTTATCCTACATTTAAATGCTCTTACCTAAACTTCCTGCAAGCAATGTATGTTTGGTGTTGTCCATCACTAGTCGAGCCACTGAAATTGCATTTTTAATGTTTCTCAGTCCAGCTACAGCACCAATGTTGTAAGTTGAACTAGAGTGGAATACAAATATTATTGTAATAATTGAATAGAGAATTGTATGATAATTTGTCATGTAATAAAATTTCCTCGTGAATTTTATATCGATATATAAACATCCGTTCGGAATTAAGAATAAATACCATACATACCCATCCATTATCATAGCATCCAATGTCGTTTCCCCATTTTCATCAGGGCTTCCTCCATATCCCACAGTGAAATCACATTGATCCATTTCGCATTGTCTGCAACCTATGCAATAAATACACATAAATTAACTAGAATTGCAAATGAACTTCATCGCAAAGTAACACCTGGATGACCAAACTAATTATACTAATTGAGAAAATAAACAACCATGTAACAGTTTGTGCGGAAACATACAATATTTCGAGTAATTATTACATAATACTTGAATGAATATGGACTACTTTCTTATTTTATGAAATGCAACTCAGCCAGAAATAAATTGCACAAATATGGCTCTATCGCACAAATTATTTATTTTCATCTGTTCAGCAAATTTAGCCTCAGGGATTCTTTAGTTTTCGAACATATTAATGTTGGCTTGGCAACCTTTTTATAGAAATGACATACAGTATGCCAGGTAGCAACTACAGCTCAAGTTAATTAAAAGCTTCAGGGTATTTAGATGCATATTGAAGTACTGCATCTTGACAAAATATACATTTTGCAGAGAAAATTGGACGAATTCAAGACATTGATCCATTGCATGTAGTTAAAACTGTATCAACAATACAAGTAAAAACGAAATATCGTGGGCTTCTTTCGGCTACATATAAGTTGAAGACCAGCCAATAGTACATATTAAAGACAGACTTACATAATTTAAATAAAAAGTTTCAGTAGAATAAAACATTTAGAAGAAAACTTCAGGCAATCTTAATTTTTTTAGCGAACAATTCTGGATTAGTTGACTGTAAAAACAATCCACTGAATCCACTGAATCAAAAATTCATTTACCTTTTTCAACTGCATCAATGGCAGACCCATTTTCTAAAGTAAGGGCATTCCATGCTGCAAGTAATTATATATAATTAATAGTATTTATGACAGATAATATTGATTAAACTAGATTCTAATAAACAATGAACATGTATAAAGAGCCTATGTTCTAAAATAGTCAGCATTTTTATTTAAAATCCCATATACAGTGCTAGACAAATATAGCATAAATAGCATATAAGGTACTATAATTAATTGTATTTCTATGGATATACATAATTACTGTAATTGGGCGAAAGGGTAAGATAGAAAGAAATAAGATATTACAATTCTGAATCAAAATAAGCAAGAATTAAAGAAAGGGCAAAAAATGAATTTAATCGATATACGAGAAGATAACCATAGGATATTTTTAATTAGAAAACAGGAATAAGAACATGGATAGGAGAAAGTTGATGGTTGTATAGAAGGATGAGTGCCAATTAAAAATGATTGATACGGCAATGATAAATAGATGCGCATGTAAAGAAATATAACCTAAAAGTTGCGATTCCGGTGGAATCTATTTCTTTCAATCAACTTAGGATATTTTTTTCTATCTTACAAACTCATTTTGACAACGCATAATCTATCATTCTGCTAAGATCGTGTTAAATTCCTTTGATCTCCCGTCCTCTACAGGGACCACTTTTTCTTCCCAAATATCCGCCCATGTATCGATTAATCGACCACCTTCTCCACCAAACGTCCCGCCTCTCTTTTAAAAATAAGCAAGTAAGACCCCGAGCATTTCCAGTTAAACATTTTGACAACTGAGGCGGAACACTGGCAAATATGGCTGCTATTAAGACTTACACAAAATACATGATAGCCCAACTGTATGCATGCATAGGGGTATATTGTAAAGAATGGAAAAATTCGTGCTCAACTGGGCTCAACAACTTCATACAGGTACTCATAAAAAATAACATGGGTATGAAAATGAAAATATTAATATTGCTATAAATCGAGCTATAAAACATATGTGAAATATTGCCTCATTTTATTTCCATACCATATATTCCATATGTTCATCTCACATTTTCCCATTATACATAGTGTCGACTGGATACGTAATAACAACCTTACTTTAATAATATTGTTGTACAAACACTTGCAAGGGGTGGTAGAAGAGAGACTAGATGGCCAATTTAGTGGTTTTAAGAAAAAATCCAGAAACATTTTTATTTTAGGGCAAGAAGAAAAATATACTTGCATGTATAAACAAGTTTGTGATTTAAATTGGAAGTCCATCCTATTTCATAAAGTGCTAGGTAAATTAATATAAATTGTAATAATTGTAACGTATATGTACTCTATCGCACATTATTGACTTTGCATTGTTTACAATGTAAACACAAACAACCTCATTTTCAGATCACATGACAAATATGGCAACCATATTATAACTTTGCACTGGCTGGACTTAAGCCAATATTTCATATTGTTATAACATTATTGTACCTCTGTGCGAAGCACTGACGAAATTCCACGTGTTGATCACTACTGGAACTTGCCTTTGGTTTGATTGCAAGTAATTTGTGTGCAATTGGGCGAATGCTGTGCAAATAATCGCCAGAAAGGAAAACAAGAAGCGAAACATGACATACATTTTCCCAAAGTTCACAGTGGTAAAGGCCAAACTTCGGTCTTGGCAATTTCGAAATAATCACGTGATAAACAGTCGTATCGATGCGTCAAATAAATCGATTAATGTTTATAAGAGGCGCGCAAATTAAAAACCAGTTTCATCAGTATGCTATGCGGGGAAGCGAAGGGGTCGCTTCTTGAATAATTTAAAAAGCGCATCGCATCACCTGCAGCTCAAAAAGTATTTCCCTTCACATTTTATAATGGCCTTTTGCAAATGGCATTTGCATACTTAGTCGGAGAGGTAGTCAGAATTTATGGACTTTCAGACCTTGGCAATTTGTCTAATGAAATTGCAGCAACTGTCTCGTTTTCCAAGCTGTCCAAACTCCATCGAGAATAAAAGTAAAGGAAAAAGATTTCATTGCTTAACAGCTGGCTATGTTCAATTATCGCGACTCTGTGCCCACTTTAATTCAGTTAATTGATGAAGACGCGCACACAGTCACATTTAATTATTAGCTCAGTGAACCTATAGTAATATATACAGTATAGTGATCAAGATTAATACATTTTCTCTTATTTATGATGCAATGCATGCACCGAAATAAATATTCCTTACACTAATGTCACATGGTGATAAAATTTCCAAAGGTATATATTCTGCATTAGGAAGCTTCATTTGTGCTGCATCTAAAATTACATTAGAATTCCGCAAGCCTACTTCACCACATGCGTAATTGCTGGTCAAAAATGCACTTTAGTCTTGCTTAGATTCAAAATTGTACAACATGTAATCTAACAATTGTCGAGGCACAGTCTATAAAGCTTGTTTAACTTGACAGCACTGATAAACGTGTCTATGGTCACAATATACCATATCTGGAAATTCCTCATCATGTAACATTACTTCAACGAATAAAAGGGATGAACATTACTGACATGAAAAATACCGAAATCGTTTTGCACAAATTTGGTGATTTGATACAAATTTAAATGACATGGGAGTCGACTCTAACAGTTGGAGCATTTTGTCAAAATTATGTTGCATTATGAATTTGAAACTTTCTACTCTAACAATTCCACTTTCCACAAAATGCCATATTGGTAATGTGATGAACACCTGTTGTGCAAACATGACTAATTTCTTTAAATTTAAGCCTACACTCCCTATGTAAACTAAACAATGTTTTATTCACATTTTGTCATATAATTCTGGAAAAACCTGGTAACGTAAGTACATTTCTGCTCATCACATTCAATAGGACTCTTGTTAAAGACTGAGATTTGAGACATCCCAATGTGTATGTGGAAGAGAAGAAAAATGTCCCGCATCCTATTGGAGTTAATTATCACAATTATATTTGCTGTGAGAGCATCCAACGAGATAACACGCTGGGTGGACCCCTATATGACCCTGTGCTACACTTCCGGGACAGGTCGTAGCCCACATTACACCCTTGTTTTGTTGCTCTTTTGTGAGATGAGGAATCGATAGTGCGGTCAACTGGAGTCCTGCCTTCGAAAACACAGTTGTGGTCACAATTACACTGCTTTTCAGCCTTCGCCATTTGGGCCCTTATCGTATAATCAGAAATCCCTCCACTGCCATGGTCCCACGCTGCATGTCACTTGCCAACACAAAACACCCATGAAATTTGATGGAGATGTTTAATCGTTGCAAATGCAATTTGTGACAGCGCCCAAATTGAATGTGCAAATAATTAATTGTTATACATATACTGACTGTATATATACCAACATCGGATATGTCCTGGCTTAAATATATGCACACTTTCCCACGGTTACTGTATACATTCAATCTGCATAATGCCATAAAAGGTCCACAACTGCACTGCATCAAATACGAGGGTGAATAACTTAAATGTATATAATTGTTAACAGCTGCTCTTTGTGTGAGTTTAATTTTGCCAAAACAAACCATTCATAAATATTCAACGCATCCAAATGTTTACAAATTTATGTCAGATACAGTAAACCGAGTAATTAAGGTAGCTTTTTACAGACACATACAATAGAAGGATTGGTCTTCCCCACAATGCCACACACATCATTAGTTGTATAATGACGGATTAGTTTGAGTGACTTGTGACATACAAAAGTGAATATACATTGGGGATACTGGCACAATGGCAGCCAAATAACGACAGTTAAACCAAATATTGATCTGGACAAACTGCAAATTGATTATTCTACAATTGAATATCTGCAATTGCGATAATTATACGTTACACTTTCTAAAAATGGGTGCATTTTCGGACTCGGATTTTCGGTTATTTACTCTTTGTTATATATAGGAATTTAACAATTACTCTCACAATCTTACTTTTAGGACGAATAATGTCAATTGGATCACATGTTAGTATATATATACAGTAAAAATCATTTACAGTCAACTCGAAGGTGCCACCCACATTGGTTGTTTTCAACCAAAGTTTCTTGTAAGCGCACTTCTGCTACAAGACACTTCGCGTAAAAGTTGACTGTATCAGAGACTAGAAATGAATTTGCTCATATTCCTGTATTTATTAATTTGAGTCCATTGAGATTGAGAACTTTGACAACCGCCAATTGTGTTCAAAAGTTTTGACTGATTATGTTTATTTCATGTATAAGACTGCGTAATTACAGAGCTACCGAGATTATGGGGAGGAGCAAATTATATTTGGAATTGTTGACTATACAGGGTGTTCCACATAACGTGATTTCTTTTTAATATAAAAAAATGAAGTTCGTTAAAAATCTGATCGACATGATGTTATTGGGTATGAGGTGGGGCGAATCGATTAGGCACGTGACCTTTGACCTCCAGCCAACCGTTCAAGGTTTTTGAAATCCTAA
>JAQIWR010002111.1:0-11885 GCA_034695945.1 Glomeris hexasticha
TCTAGGCTGAGAACATTCAAATGAAGCTGCCAACCTCCCCTTAACCGTCCCATTATAGGGACATTTACCTTACATATAATTTAGAAGCCGCAGTTTTACGCGCACGGTTAATACTCATATATTCCGTGGATTTTTCAAATGGCCTTCAAGATACCTTGCCTAGGAATTTTTTGGTAAACTATACGAAGAAAAAAAAACAGTTATGTTTTCAGTTTAAGAGGCTGTCAAACATGGAAAAAAGTGAAAAACATTGTAAGAAGTGGGCGTGTATGCACAGTTCGTTTTCGACCAATCATTATAATGGAGGAAAATCACACCACCTCATTATACTGTATAAACTTGTAACAAAAAAGTTCTAGAATGCAAGCTACAGTCTGACTTCTGTGAAATGAAGCTAAAAATTTCACTAGTCATCGTCAATTATGTGTCATAGACACAAACAACAACAAGTGAAGTACATTGCTTTTAATAGCAACATTCAATTCCTCAAAAGACCACTTGGACACTATTGGCTTGCTGAACCAAACAAGTTGGCAAAATATTAATCGTAGCTAATAGTCGTACCCTAAAATTTTGGTTAATATATGGTTGCAACAGTTCCAAATCTGAAATGAAAAATGGCAAGATGCTAAATTTAGACATATATCATCCATCTTGAAACAAAATGGCAGCCACAGAGATGTTTGGTCATCTTGCGGGTCTTTCCACGGTAACAAGTCTGTCATAGAATACTCAATCATTGTTAGTAACTGACACAACAAATACTATATATATCATTGAACGTCTTCAATAGCAGTTCAGTAAACCGATTGTACACACAAGAAAACATTTCACATTATTAGCATATCATTAGCAACTTGTTCTCAAAAGAGGGATTGAAATATCAGTGTTAATGACCTTGCACAATACACTATTAGCACCGCAATTACAATCGTCTAAATCCCGAATCTTATATCCCTTTAATGTGCCACGAACCAAGTAACTAAATATAACGGTTCACCTAATTTCAATTTTGATCCCAAGCCAAAGTAAAGAAATCATATTACTTATGAAGTGTCACTCACATCAGTTCCGACACCACAAAACAATCATCAATTCATCCGGTCCAATGAACCCGTATAAATTAAACTCCCTTTCTTTCACAACTTTCCGAGGACCTCTTCAACGTTTCACGCTTACGTTGGCCAATACTAGTTCAGTTCCGTATTTTTACTCAATCAACGCGTGAACCTCCAATAATTTCCGGGGTATGAATTTCGATAATAAATATCTTCATGAGTGGTCATCGAGTCTCGATCACGCAATCTCATCCGCGTATGAATCAGTTTTATCAGGTTTTATTCCATTTTGAACTCCACGATCCAATTCTTTCCATCGACATTTTTTCTGCGCAGTGATAAAAATCAGTTAAAGACCTCCTTAATTCGTAGCAAATACTTGTAAACACTTACGAGACTTGTAAAGCATTCATGTATATCAATCTCACCGTGCGCGAGAAAAAAAGGCTCTCCGCATACGGCAAGACCGTCGTATTTTAAATTTAAACCACAATCAGCACTGGGGAATTATGCATATACGTTCAAATATTATGCTTGGAATATTCAGATCTATATAGTTTTGGTCAATGTGTGCGGTCGTACGTCTACAGTGACCACACGGATGACTCTTTTTGTTTTTAAATTCGGAAGCTCTCGTATTTGCCATCGATGTGGCGTAATCGCAGGTAGACATCGGTGCCTATCCCCTGCATGGTCTCCAAATGAAGGCTTCCGCCAAGGTACTCGGCGTACGCGTGGCTAGTTGGCAGTCCGAATCCAAATCTTGCAAAAGTAAAACAAGTTATTTTCATAACACCCACCGTAACACAAACTCCATTGTCACTTTGTCACGGGTGTTCGGTTTTCATTTGACTCACCCTCATAAATGCACACATTGAAGAACATTTTACTTATTTGGATAATCTAGTTCAAGTTAGCAAATTCCATGCTGGCACTCACTATACTCTGTTGTTCATGTATAACCAAGAGTGGTGTAATTTGATTATTTTTACCGTTACGTCGAAGGAACCTGTCTCGCCGTAATTTAAAAATCAAAATCACCTTTTAAATATTCATGTTGCAACAAGGCTTTTAAATGTATTGGCTTATGCTGCCCCCTGGCGACTAATGTATCTCATTACCAGTGTGATCTAAATTATTATATCCATACATTTCACATGATTTGACTTTTAAAGTGCTGTAATACCAATCTTTGAGTGGATACATGGAAAAGCGCTAACTTGAAGTGAGAACCGGTTGAATTTAAACAGCGTACCCATGCATGGGGCCAGCGGAAGGACCGTCGTTCGGGGTGTCCATTATGCTGCCGAACAGTCCTCCGTCAATGCGGTGATCCGTGTTGCTTCCGGCCGTCGAGAAATGGTAAGTCATGGCCTGACTGACCACGTGATGAGGGATTCCTCCACCCCGATCCGATATTCTGTCGCGTGCGCAATAGGCACTTATCATATGGAAACACTACTTGTGCGGCAAATAGTATCATTTCCCTGCCTTATGACATAATCGATGTCGTTATTGGCGATCGTGATGGTCACCGGTGGCAGCGCGTTTTCGGCAGCGTCCAGGTGACTTTCGATCGTGGCCCTGGTATATAAAAAACACATGTTTCAACACCAGTTAGGCCGTAAGGCTCAAAATTGACCCTCAGATAACCAACAAAAGGTACCACCGGTATTCTATAAGCAAACGACATTATTATACCAATATAAACCAATTTTCCCATTGGATATACCGTACGCTAGATTTTACAACTGTACGATTCACTAAATCTAAATCTAAATCACTAAAAATTCTTCATCTTTTGCAATTAAGTAATGAAGAAACCCACCTGACAGCGTTTTTCATAAGTTCTGGTAATATGTACTCCAGCGGTACCTCGATGTAAGGAAACACCGCGTTCACGTGTCCGTTAAGTCGGATCGGAGGAGCTTTACCGTATTTATGCAGAGCGATATTTCTGCAATATTTAGTTTTATTGTTAATCATATATTAATTGCCATTATCACCACTAATACCCTTACCTGACAACATTTGCCCATTTTTCAATGACATCTTTAATTTTCATCGCGACATTTATTATGCCTACTCTGTTTGGCTAAAGCAAACACACAAACAAACAAACGAAAAATATCACTTCACTGGGACATTTGAAAAAGCTACATCATCCTTCTGCAAATGTATCACCTTTTCTTCATGCAGAGCCAAGTGATGCTCAGCCAACATTCTAAGCCCGAGTCTTGACGTCAGAGTACGATCCAAAAAATTCTTCACCAAATCCTCTTGCTGCGTTACAAACCAAATATTACACCGGTGTTCAAACGAACGTTGGTGCAAACGGACCAATGGGTATGGACCTTAATATGCTTTCTGCTTTCCCTGAAACCCTCGGCGAGTTGAGTTACCACATCTTTGTGGTCATCCAATAAATCTCGAAGAACTTTTGAATACCGAGCTTCGGCTTCCATGTCTGTAATCTAAATGCATATGTAGTGAAATTATGTTAGTGAAATATCACGAAAATACGTTCAAAATACGTCACACATTTAAAAAGAACAAATGTACATCTGCAAATGCAAAAATAGAAGTGTTACAAGTTATTTTTACATCGGAAACTTTGACTCGCACCACCTTGGAACAGAAAAACTGCGTGCAGCAAGGTTTCAATACAATTACAATGTTGGTTTCGCTAACACAGCAAATTACGTAAAAATATTTCTCTGATATATTTTAAAACAAATTTTCATTTGCTTTAACTCACCGGTGGAATCTCCGTCAAGATGTGAAATGCTCTCATGTACAACTCGTGCTACACAAGATAGATAAATGTAGAGGTCAATATTAAAGTGGAAACTTGTTATAATTTCAGCGTTTTTATATTAATAAATATACATACCACACTCAAAATAGTAGCATTACATCCTATTATGAAGGGTAGCATTCGGAAACCCTGAAGTCGGTGCGCGATCCTCACAGGTAATTCCTTATGCAAGTATTTTGCACTTCTCTATAAGCAATAAAATCAATACAATATTAATCACATTATCCATTTAACATTTAAAACAAATCCCGCATAATTGAAAGCAAACCAAAACGTGGCTTCCATCCGGGCTTTTTCCTGGAAATAAAATAGAAACACAACGTTAAAACGGCAGGCAAAAAGTACCCAATTGCCATAAAATAGATGACATTATATTGTAATATTACCAGTGTAGAGGATAGTAGCTGGTGTCAATCTCACAGAAGGCTGTAATAATTAATAAGGTGAAATTAAATTAATTACACAGCATGTTTCAAACGGTCACAATTGAATAATTGAGTACAATTCGTCACAGACTTGAGATGTCATTTATATTAATGAACATGAAGAATTGCAACCAGGATAAATTGTAAAATTGAACAGCAATTATTTCATAAACCTATACTGTGGTTTAGCCTCTAATTAGGGAAATACTGAAATGTTATTAGGTTTACAAATTGCAGGGGGAAACATTTCAAATATGACACAAATTATTGGCAATTATAAGTTCAAAAACCGAGTGCTGAACGAACACATGAATTTTACAGCCAGATCCACATTATATTTTACTGAAGAATTGCACTTCTTGCTTTTTTATCATGGCTGCTTTGGTAGAAATTAAACTTCTTGAAATTAACCTGATTTTCAAGTTACATTTTATGTAATCGAATGTGAATTAAATGAAAAAAAATAACATACACTAAAAAGTTGACAATGAAATAAATATATTATTTAATAAATTATAAATAAATTGATTTTGCAATATGACTCACTTTCAATAATTTGTGTTTCAACTGCCTTGTTTCATAGTTTACTATACTTACTAAATTTATACATTCTTACAGTTTTAAGATAATTCAAAACAGCTAAATGTAACAGCTTTGAAAGCCAACATTTGATAATAATCTTGTTGCCATGCGAAAAATCCTGAAACAGCAACACCCCCAACATCGCATCCGTCTCCCCCAAAATTAGCTTCCAACATTTTATAGACCACAGAAAGATTTTATTTCGACTCTATCAAAGATGGGGCAAATTTGAACACACAGAGAGGTCAAGGTCAGGTTAATAAAATACAAATAGTACAAAAAATACGTTCTTCGCCAATTAAAAAACGTCAAACCTTTGTTAATGTTATGAAGTTGTTTTATTTATTTAATAGTTACCTTCGAAGCTGCAATATCGATTGCACTTTGGGCATAATACGAGCTCAAAGTTTTAGCCCTTTCTCGATATTGTTGATGATAATCCGGATTGCTGGACGCATAAGAAGAATTTCTGACGGGAAAATTGCTTTTGCAGAGTGTACCAACGGCTAAAAATCTCTTCGAAGTACTCTGAAGAGCCATATTGTTATATTATTCCACCTTCGGAGTAGGATTTTACAATTTTACGCGCGAAAACAAGCCACCATCGCTTTTAGGCCTAATCAGATTCTGACTTGTCAGTCGCGGTCTTCTTCACGCATTCTTCGGATTATTTCGCTTTCTCTTTCCTTCCCTGGCCTAGATCGACGCCTTTTCACTTTCGTCAACTACTCCTGGTCGTAATACAGCCTCTAAATCTGCGTTATTTATCGTCGAGCCGCGAAAACGCGTCCGTCGACGAGTTGCAGTCACATGACCGGCAGCGAAGCGCGACACCTGGCGCAACATTGTTGTGTAGAATAGTAAGCCATGCAATATCTTATCACGTGACCTATGTTTTGCCATCGTACGCGCCATCGAAAAGTTGCGTGCAATATTTCCTCAAGCAAGATTCTTCTCGTGCGCAATACCACCTGCAATTTTGTTGCGTGAGATCGGCGGATGCGCAACTTTAGATCACGTGATACAGCTTTGCTGGTCGCAGGAGATGTTTTTTCTTTCGCGAGAATTCTGTCTCTGCAAGAAAGTTGCGTCGCACTGAGTAATACGGCAAAAAAATGAGCCATATACGAATGAAACACGGGCGTAACTGCCATGTGCACATATAGAAACTAATAAAAATATTAATTCACATTTAAAACGAAATCTTTTTGACACGGTGTACAGTGCGTTTAATCAAGAGTATAATATACATTTATGACACTGCATTGCTTTAAAAGCTGTTACAAAATTAATTACATAATGATCGAGAATTGTCCGGCCTGTACGTGCATATACTATTGCGCAATATGATAGCAATTAATTTGTACTGAAATTGCCATGCAGACAGGTCAATGCATTCAAAAGTAAATTAGCCTACAAATAATTACGAAAAACTGATAGAATTGTCACTGCACAGACTTATAGAAGACATATCTGGACATAACTTGGAATCGCTCATATCATCCGCTAAAGCAAACAGAATGTTAAGAAGGAGTTCGTGGCTAAGGGTTTGGATTCTTGGAAGACGTGCAACCTAATAAATCAATAATATAATTAACATGTGTGCTATATTACAGTTGATATATAGATCATCATACTGAAATTCACCTTTGGGAAATGATGAACAATGAGATTCAGCGCGTGCTTCTTCATGTCATTTGCCTGGATGCAATCTGCAGCCTCCAGAATCTAAAACCACAAACAGATTATGATGCACAAATAATATTTTGCACCACACTTTGGAAGTTATAAAACAAAGTACATACCGAAAACGCTTTGTTTTCTAACTTTTAAAGTGTGCATTTGAATTAAGACTTGCGCGAGTACGTACCTGAATCACATTTTCAAATGTAACATTCATTTCCAAATTCTGCTTGCAAAATGCCTAAATGAACAAATATGTAAACACAATTACATCTTTTTAAATTCGTTTCCTGTGTTAAAATGTAAAAATACAGAATTCTAACCTGCAAACGGTTGTTGGCAAATCCATAAAAGTGTGGTGCGGAGAACAAATAAAGCGAATCTTCTGGAGGCATATTGACATCGCCGTAGTAGATGTACCTTAGCAGCGAATCAAAGGATTGACGGCTTGGAATCGTTTCCCCAATAGCAATCTGTAATTAAAATAATTACATTTAAGGCTGAAGTCCTAAAATTTCGACAGATTTTATAATATGTCATGAAAACGTGAGAAAAAGAAAATTACAACTGACAATATAAAATATAAAAGATAATAATTCACATTACAGTAAATTATATTTATTTACTTACAGTAACCTGGCTATTTTCCGGCATGAATGATCGAAACATGGCTTCAAAATAGCTGCATCGTGCCGCCAATATAGATTTATGAGCAGGAATAACAGCTTCACCCAAAATTAAATGGATATCACAGAACTCTTTCCCTGATGACTTCAAAAATTGCTCCATATCCTGCTCCAAAGTTGTACCTGTTTTTTGTGCAACAGATTTTATTTCATCAATAATTTTTAAAGTGGTTTGTTAATGACACGCGTGGATGTTTCTTCCAGATTCTCAAATAAATCCAAGACTGCAACGTGCCAAGTGCAACAGAATACAAAATTGAGCACCTCTTACAAGATTACAACTCCCTTCACCTGCATGTAATCCACCTTTATCTTTATAATTTTAGTTACATGGATGTTATTTACAAGGTTATACTCACCGCTCGTGTCCAATTGCGGTTCACGCATGAATCGGATTTGCGGTTGTTGTCTCCTACGGATTATTTCCACCATAAGTGGCTGATCCAAGGTTTCAAATTCCTTGCTCATCACAATCTGGTTGTAGTTGCTCTCCTTAACAATGAATCTCAGGCAGAACTCCTTGATGAAATCGAGCTTTAATTGCGATGCGTTCTTCAGCGCAATCAGCACGTTCTTGTGATTGATTGCTGCTTCCAAATATTGAATGCACAATTGCTCCAATCTCCACATCTGAAACTGCGCCAAAAGTTTATTTCAGAATGTTTATAAAAATACAACAAAACATATAACAGAGATGCCATACCTGCACTGCCAACCTGTAGACTTCCATCATCAACAAAACTATCTGGTTGCTCATCGGATCTCTACCTAAAATGTAAAAATATCAGGATTTACATCTACTTACAGCAGGGTTGATCATGTCTTTCCCAGGATTTTAGCTCACTTTTCTTAGTTGGATCAATGTGATCGGTATAAATGTAGTTTAAAACCATTTCAAAAGCCTCCGGCACAGCATCGCATAACACGACTTCCAGTAAGTTTGGACATTTAGCTTGGATTGGTTGCGCATCCCACTTCAAAGTCTGCGCAACAGTGATCAGATCTTACATGAACGACACGTAATTACTTGTTGGAGTGGGCAGTATGAGGAATAATGACCTTTTCCACTTGCTTCTCTCTTTCGTCTGCCGATTTTTTGATTCGATGCCTGAGCCATTGTGACCTAGCGGCTACCATTGCAATATGAGCCAGCACTTCAACTTTATCCTGCATTAAATATACATATAATATAATATACTATAGTGTTGAAGCTTTAAACGTGTGAAGCAATTAACAACGTTACCGGCCCAACTATGAAATTGACGTCGCAGAACAACCGGCTTTCCTGAAGTCTTCCGTAATCTTCATGCAAAGTGCATTTTGGATACGAAGAGAACTGAAATCTGTATATCTCCCCACTTCTGACATTGTTGTCTATAGTGCCACCAAATATGTACATGGCATCCGCAACGGCCGCAGCAGCGTGAAACAGCCTTCCGGATGGCACTTGACTGTCAGCTGATGGCTGAATGATGGACCAAGTTTGCGCGTCCAGGTCAAAGCTGCGCGTACGCCATTTTGTTTAAAACACTTCCACGTGCAGAAGCTGCTGACGCAGAAGTCGAAACCCTCACCAGTGCAAATCGTTAGGCAGCGTACCATCAGCTGCACCTCCGAATACGTACAGGTTGCGGTCAAAGGCTACCATAGTATGTCCATAACGCCTGGTTGGAGGTGGAGGAGCACCACGCAAAATGTGCTCCGTAGATATCCTTGTCCAGCTGCATGAGAATGCATTTTAATAACACACCTCCAAATTATTTGATTGAATAGATTTCAGGAAAATCTTACTAGTGTTCCTTGAAATGAAACTGGAAAAGACTATTTGTAATTTTTGCTCCGCTCTGCCCAGAGAAGACAAACATGGAGTCTCTGGCCACGGCCACGGGAAAGTTGCAACACGTTGGTGGACAATCGCCGGTCTGATGAACCTGTAAATACAATTACACATTTTGTTGAATATATAATACTAGTGCACTATACGGTTTGAGCCTCCACGGTTTAAAAGGATGACATTATACAATCACTTTCACATATGATTGTTACCCAATATTGATTTACCTCGACCCATAAACGAGGTTCATTCAGAAGAGATATTGACCACATATCATTCAATCTCGCATTGCCATCGTAACCGGCAAATATCCACAATTTGCTGTCATATACCGCGGCTCCGTGCGCAGACCGAGGCACCGGCGCTCTCCTAGACAAAATGTGAACATGACATTATTTCAAAAATGAAGTTGCCAGTCACTTTCATGCACAAACACTGTACTTTATATCGAATTTCCATTCAACCCATTGCCCAGAAGGGAATCTGTACTCAAACAGGTCATTTTTATTAGTGAGATTGGAATTGGAATGGATGTCACCGGTGTAACCACCTGTATGCAAATAGAAATTAGCAAGTTATAATATAGTTAAATAATGTACATTGTACCGAACTGAAAGCACATTTAATTACCAAAGACAAACATGCTGCTCTCGTGAACAGCTGCTGAATGGTGATAACGTGGTGCTGGCGGTGTACCTGCAATAACATAGTATATCATCAGATGAGGAATTGATACTCGTACGCCGGTTGAAATTATGTTTTATTTCCACCTGTAGTAAACGCTCTACCCCATGATTTCTCAGTCACATCAAACCTTAAGAGGTCGTTCAGCATATTCTTACTGACATAGAAATTTAAATTATACAAAAACATTTCAAATTAAGTCGTCCACATATAAATTTGCAAATACTTGCCCATTGTCTCCACCAAACACATACAACGAATCATTATATGCGACAACTGTATGTTTGCTTCTCCTAATATATAAAAATACTTCAGATAAGCAACTTCTTTTTATAACAAATTTACAATGTGGCGGCATGGTGACCTTGCTCCAACAAATTCGTCACATTCTGGCATACGTTGCCATCGATGGACCGTTTCAAAAGGGCCAAAATCCAGAGTGAGAAATTCAGCACATTCAGGCCCTTCTTGCCATCCGTGATCGTACTCAACGCCCGGAAGTCTAGCAATCGCCATCTAGCCCCAATTTATTTCGGGCATATACCTCCCTCAACATTTAAAAATGGCCAGATGCATGACCATCTATCATTTTATCGAGATGCCATCTGCAAATAGAAACATTTAACTCTGAGTAGTTATTACGTTTTTTACATCAAAATACTTATCACAACACGTGTGAAGTCTTTCTAAATGAATTTCAGTATATTTACCCATTAAATACCAATTAAAAACAGAGAAACACAGTCGTAATCGAGACCAGGAAAAGCGAGGAAAAGCAGCACTACAGATACGCACGACCGCTTAGTAAAAACCGATTAATGACGTCATACTCTCATTTGATTGGAGGCTTGGTTGAGAGGAGCAATGCGATTGGAGGAATGTGTAGGGTAGCGTCATCACATGGATGGACTTGCAAAAAAGCTCGCGGCAAAAGCGTCGTATCGAACTTGAATAAGCTCTTGTCTCAAAGACGCAGACAAAAGCGTCGTAATAAAACATTGTAAAGCAAGACAGTTCGTTTCGCGGTTCATTTGTGTGATGAAAGCTGTCATCTTCACCGGTTTATGAATCGGGAAATCCGGGAAAACAAAAGGAAATGATGGCCTGGTATCCGGACAAATCTCCTCAAAGAGATACCAATTGCGAACGTCATCGCCAAATGTACAAATCACCACCCATTACCGGTTGCTGGAAAGAAACTTATCGTCAAGCAAGTTGGAAAACCCTGGTTTAATTGCAGATTTTCACGTAAACAAATTATTAAACGTATTTTCCGTTTTAGAGATGCAAAGACAGAGTGAAAAAATCGAGGGAAAAGTTTCTGAGTAACATCCGTGATTTTCATGAAATTAAACAATCTGTGTCAGACCTGATGGAAGAGGAATGGTCTTCTTTGAGCTTAGAGGTGTAACAATATTTCATGCACTACATGTAAATTCACGACGTATATATAAACATAAAATGATAAATAATGCAAATTAAGTTATAAATCATGTTTAAATGTGTTCTTTTCGACAGTATGCCCATGTGACTGTAGAGGAATCGGAGGAAATAATGAAAGAGATAAGACTAGAATTGCAAGGTAAATTGCAATAATTTTCATAGAGTAGATGTTTTTAAAAACACAACTTTTAATATTTTATAACAGCGGAGATGTTCATGCAAGAGTGCGAACAACTGCAAGTGGACTTCTCCAGTGGTGCCAAAGTCATATGTCCCATATGTAAAATGTAAACATCATATAATCTTATCATAATCTATTGTATTCGTAAATGTGAGAAGTTTCCTGCAAAATTTTAAGCACTGTTCACGCTACTAAATTGCAATTCCTAACTTTCACCATGCAAAATTTACCAAAAAACATACTATGAAATCTCTGGTTCTCATTGTATCTTATTTGTACGTTTTTTATAATCATTATACAGTTTAATTGAGACGTGATGGAATTTGCTTTCATGTTAAGGCATTTTCTTTTCTTAGTATTGCGTGACACAGTGCCATCAAATATAAATTATTACTGAGCTGCAGAGCGAGGCAAAAGTTAAAGGAGAACAGACATGGTTTTGGAGCATACCCTGATAATCGCCTTTTTCAGTAGTTATTGCGTCCCTTATA
>JAQIWR010002112.1:0-11880 GCA_034695945.1 Glomeris hexasticha
GCTGGATTCTACCACGGCGCGTCTGCTTGCGACGTTTGGCCACCAGGGGGCCAAATTTTTTTGATGCTCCACCTTAATTATGAAGTCATGTGGAGAAGAGAGGAGCTGAAAATTAAGTGAAAGGTCAAATGCTCCAAACTTTTGCCTAACCCTGTATAATATATTGTGTTGCTTTGTAGGAAACATTTCAGCAATAAAATTAACTTTACCAATCTAATTGGCAGAATTCTAATTTCTATTCAACTATTATGTGCATAAATCACGTAGCAACTCATTTATAAGAAGTTTTAAGTATCATCAACATAATTATTTACCAATAAAAGGAATTTTGTTATTCCAATTATATTACATACCAATTTAAATAAAATCTTTAACCTGTTTAACTTAATTCTGCCACAGCCCTGGTCACAATATTTTCAATTCGAAATGGATTCCTTTTATAAACGTAATTATTGCATGGTCCCTGAAACAATGGATTTTTGCATGCAGAAGCACATATCATTTTACAACATTTACCAGATTTTCGTCCACAAGCCGCTATTCGATCACTTGCAAGTTGCAATTTTCTATGACAACCTCCCACATCAACTGCAACCCAATCCACCAAATGATTGAATACTTTGCATTCCTTAATGGCTGCTTCAAGGGCCGTGTCTTGATGTATGATTTTCTTCAAACAATCCCCTGCATCCAACTGCTTTGCAGACATCGATGTAACCACCAGGTCCACATCGGACAGCCTTTCTTTCACATAATTCAGAGCATTGCTGTTTTGTGGTTCCTTCAGCTCATCACTTTCTGATACAAACTGCTCGATTCCCAGGGAAATGTTTGAAATTCGGTAAAGTTGAGCCCAGTTTTGAATCCACTTGAAGAGTTGCTTGGAATGAACATTTTCACGCAGCACTCTGCTTGCTGGTAATTTATCAGATACAAGGTTTAAAACTTGACCAACCTGAGGCCCTTTGCCAGAGAGGTGATTCCAGTGTTGAGACCTTATAAAGTGCTCATCTATTTGCTCAAAATATCCAGCAAATTTCCTCAATGGTTCACACAGCTCTGAGTTGGCAGCCATTTTGAAGCACAGAAGTAAATACTAGTTATTTATAGACTTGTCACATGGCACAGTTCAAAATCCAAAGACCACGACTTGTTTATGAGGGTTTGTTTAATCTAGATTTCCGGTCGCCATTTTGGAAATGTCAACATGTACATTTTCCAAGTAGTGTGTCAAGGTTAAAACCTCACCCCTCTTTTGACCTACAAAACTAAGTTGGATCCCTAAATAACTTGTGTATTTCTTTTCCAAAGCTAATATTTTAGTAACTAAGAAAACGTTTATTGAACTAGGTAAAGCATTCAATAAAAATGTTTTCAGAAAACATTATATAACATGGAAATTTATATATGTAAGGGAGCGTTCATAAACTACGTCCAGGCACTTGTGAAGACAATGCTAATCTCTGAATTACAATGCATGATTGTTGTGTTGCTTTTCAAAAGGTGATGCTAAATTCAATTACAGGTTGAATCCAAAGTTGATTGCCTGTGGATATTTTGTTTGGTCATTTGTAAGTAAAATAATTAATACCCGAGTCCTAAGATTATGCAAGAATTCATAATTTGTTGTTTTAATTTATTGTTTCAACTGATCAATACAACTTTGTAAATTTGGGAAATATTTTCATATTGACACGAGATGTTTAAAAAATTAATTACAATTTGTTTTATGCTATTCACATTTTTGTTATGTGATATTAATAAATTAAAGACATTTCAGCTTTAGAGGTTGCAGTGTATATTTTTATGCAAGTTTTGGACAAACACTTATATTTTATTGACGACATATTTTATACTAGCTCATTAAAGATGAACTGACACGGTTTTATAACACATAATGATACTCGGACTGTAGAAAGAACGATTTAAATTAAAACTATGAGTTCATTTGTTTTCTTTTTCAAAAATTTATTAAAAAATGTTTTTACAGATTGAAGTTTGTGTGTTTTTTTGGGCCTGTGCAGCTAGGCTAGGAGGGGGAAAATTCTATAGTATTATATATATAGCCAGTAGGCATTTAGCACGTTTTGGTGCAAGTGGCATGCCATACACATACTGTTCCGGATGTAAATTTTAGGATACATTTGAGAATTTTTAAAAACAAAACAAATCGGTGAAAAAATTCGAATAAAATTGGGCATACGCAAATACATGTTGTTCATGCATAGGAAATTTTTCACAGAAGTCGGTTGCAAGAAATTTACCATATCAGTTCACCTTTAAATGCCGAGACAATCATGCTTTAAAGTACAATTTCGAAAATATAACTCATCTACCATCGACTAAGTTATAATCTGTGAAAGCGCTTTGGCGGAAATTTAACAAATATGTTTGGTTTAGAAAGAATGTTCATTGTGTAATGTATGCCTTCTGTCTTAAATCTGCCAACATATTAAGAATAGATTTAATTATTGGTGGATCTGGAATCTGGGTTAAAGCAGATTTTATCCGATCTTTACCGCCCATCATAAATCTGAGATAGTGTGCCACAGGAAATATAAGTACCCCTGCAACATAAATACAGGTCAATGTAGAAGCATGAACTAACTATTCATAACATTCTTTACAATAATTTGGGATTTTACCTAATGATGCAGCAAATAAAATGTATGGATGCTTCACAAGATGCGGAAAACCAGTTGATATTACAAACCCTGGCATTGCTAAAGCAAACAGTAGCAATGGTAGCACAGGAAAACCTGCAAAAATATGGTGAATAAACAGATTTCAGAGTATGTCAGGATAATATTAGTACTTAGTAAAAGCCCTAATTACCCTTACTGTTAAATTCGCAAATACATTTTCCTAAACGACTGTTTTGCAATGTATGTTGAAACTTTTATTATAAAGAAATGAAAATATGGTACCATTAGATAGAGAAACACACTTTAGATACTATAGCTAGTCTGATAAATATTATCATAATTTTAGAACAGCGGTTTACATGGGATAAAAACAAAGAAAATGCTGAAATGATAATTTGCAAGTCAGATAATTAACATAATTTCTTCACCACCCCTTGAGCAATATGCACAACTTCAACTTTCCAACAATGGAGCTAATGGAGAATCAACTACTTTACCTTTCAAGTTACAAAAAAAAACAGTACATACTTCTCTTCTTCTGACAAGCAACGATACGGTCACTGGCCAGTTGCAATTTCCTATGGCAACCTTCCACATCAACTGCAACCCATCCCACCAAATAGTTGAACACCTTGCATTCCTTCATAGCTGCATCAACTGTAGTTTCGCTATTGATAATTGTGCACAAACTACCTCCAGCTTCTGTCTGCTTTGACGTAACTGAAGCCACCACAGCGTCAACATCTGACAGCCTATCCATCACAAACTGAGCTGCAACTATGTTTTTCCCATTTCTAAGCTCTTCACATTCCGATTTAATTTGTTCAATTCCAGTAGAAATGTTCGAAATTCGATACACTTCAGCCCAGTTTTCAATCCACTTGATAAGGCTGTTACGATGAACATTTTCACGAAGTATATTGCTCAGTGCAAGACTTTCTGATACCAGGTTAAGCACTTCACCCACCTCGGGCCCTTTCCCAGCAAGGTGACTCCGGTGTTGGGACCTTACAAAATCGTCATCTAATCGTTGGAATTTGCCAGCGATTTGCCACAATACTCCACTGAGCTCAGCGAAGTCAGCCATTTTAGTTTGTTTTGTCAAGTGATATCTAAACATATGTAGGTATAAATAGATAAGCAAGCCAAAGTCTATACAAAATACATATTCTAGTCTCGCAGCTTGTTTGATAAGATATACTTTTTTTTTAAATACTACCAAACGAGATGTTACAATAGTGTAAATCCGATTTTCAAGGCATGTAAAATATACACAATTGCACTATTTCATATTTAAAGGTGAATTGACAAGGTTTAGCAACTCTGGAAAGTGTGTAATTCTGTAGAATTGATGATTAGCGCAAACAAAACTTATTTTACAATTGTTACAAAAGAAACGAGTAGTTAAAGATGGTGACGCCCTGGCGTCACGGAAGGACGATGTCACCGCGCTGGTGTCACAGTGTCATGTTTTGGCATAATTTGATTTTTCAGCCAATGAGGCCAAGCACCTCTGCAGTTTTAGCCAATGGCAGAGCTTATCAATGGCGCTCCAGTGTGCATCTCTCACATTATACTAATCAGTAGTCTACTAAGAAATTAAACTAAATAATTTATATCTCTGGCAATAATGCTTCAATGCCTTCAATGCCACAAAGAATGGGACAATGCTCTTAAGTCAGTGGCAATCAAATGCTAGTTTTTTCACGGTATGTTGCAAAACTTTGTCGGGTCAACTTTAATAACTTTTTAAAACATTATGGATATTTATAGTGGTTTATGCGAGGCAAAATGTGAAAAATAAAACCGATCGATTATATAATTATAGAATAAAAATAAATAAAAGAAACAAATATGTATTCATTGTTCTGTGTACATCCAGGTATCATCATTTTTAAAGCACCTATAGTAGTCCATATATTGCAGTTTTATTAATTACATTTTATATAAAACCTTATTTCTCCATCAACTAACAGCATTTGAATTTATTGTGAAACTTATAAATTCACGAAGTACCGTACATGATAAACTGTGACTATAAAAGTGTAGAATGTGACCTAAAAACACTGAATGTATTTAGAAGTATTAAGTTAAAATATATTGAATTCTGTAACCACACTATGCACGAAATAAATAAATGTTTGCTATGTTCACAAAATATCTACTGTTTTAATTTTTCTATTAGGTTAAGTATAATGTTAATGATTGGTGGATCTGAAATATTCGATAAAATGGACAGCATTCGATCTTGTGATGTTAAGGGAAATATGAGAGCCACTGAAATAAATAATAATACTTTTGCAAATTCGTCACATAAATGTCAGAATTTACTATAAATAATCCGCACACAATATTAACTATTAAATGCAACTGTCAAAATATCACATTGGCTCAGGCAATCTTCAGGGTGAAGATCGTTGCATGGCAGCGCCAGCAAGTGGGTAGAATGTACATCTTCATGCCAAGCATTCACACTTTATGAAATATTGGTGCAACTACAGTTGATAATATGCAAAATCACAGATTAAATAGCATTTTATATTGGAAGAGTTGATCATTCCACCGCTGCAAACCCACCATCTGCATAACTGATGGCTTTTTATAGCAAAATTGGAAAATATGGGCACCCAAATTATACATCAGAAACTACTGTGACCAAAGTTTAATAGCTACAGGCTTGAAATTTTTTTGTGAATTTAGAATGCCGTAATGTCTTCGTCGACTTGAAGAGATATTTCAAAATATATTGTAAGTGTTCCTGATATAAATTACCATATTACTAATTTAACATTTTTATTTTAAAATAAAATAACCCAAATTTTGCTTTTAAAATAACTCTTCAAGTCGATGAAGCCATCATGACATTCTAAATTCACAAAAAATGTCAAGCCTGTAGCTATTAAACATTGGTCACAGTAGTTTCTGAAATACTATTTTGGTGCCCATATTTGCCAATTTTTCTACAAACAACCATCACTCATCCAGATATCTGGTTTGCAGCATTGTAAAGGCCAACTTATCTAGTATTGGCTGCAATTTATTTCGTCATTTTACATAACGAACTTTAATTACAGCAATATTTCGTACAGTGTGAACGTTTGGCATATGGAGATGTACATCCCACCCGCTTGGTGGCGCTGCCATGCAACGGCCTTGTGCCATAATAATATAACTACAGACTCGTAATCTGACCTGCCAAACAAGTTTATAATAATTCACCTATAGATTCACCTATAATCAGATATTAATAAAACTTTAAAATTTTATTTAAGAATCAGAAATCAAGATTTTGGCTGCATGGAGATTGAATGCAGCCACTGATCCCAAAAGAATCAAATTAAATTTTACCAAGCTGCGCGAATATTTGTCCGACACTTGCATTTAAATTTCTTTAAATGAAAATCGTTTTACCTAGACATGCAGAGATTAGAATGTTTGAATTTTGTGCAATATCTCTATTCATAGTAGATGCATCAAACATTGGAACTGCAACTGTATTCAAGAGCAACTGCAATCCAGAAACACCTGAAATATCCACAGTGACATATTAGTAAATTAAATTGTTCAATTAAATGTGTCAAATAATATTACGCTAGCTATTGTGTAAACGTAAACACATATTTTGAACTTGACAACATTCAAAACTAGCATCTAGTAATTAATTTACTATTTTATAAGACTAAAATACTAACCAGGATTTCTTCTGCAAGTCGCAATACGATCACTTGCAAGCTGCAATTTCCTATGGGAGCCTTCCACATCTACTGCAACCCATCCCACCAAATAATTGAACACCTTGCATTCCTTAACAGCTGCTCCAATTGCTAAGTTTTTATCTATTACTTTCATTAAACAATCTGCAGCTTCCTGCTGTTTCAATAACACAGCTGCCACCACTTTGTCAACATCTGATAGCCTTTCGAATACAAATTGCATTGCATTTCTGTTTTCCTCTTTTTTAAGCTCAACACTCTTTGAAACATAGTGGTCAATTTCCAAGCAAATATTTGAAATGCGAAACACCTGAGCCCAGTTTTCAACCCACGTGATGAGGTTCTCCAGACGAATGTTTTCACTCAAGATGCAGTTTGTAGGTAAATTCTCAGATACAAGGTTTAGAACATGAGCAACTTCTGATCCTTTCTCACAAAGCAAACTTTTGTGCTGGGATCTTAAAAAGTGGTCATCTATTCGTGAGAAATGACCAGCAAGTTGTTGCAATGCTTCACACAGCTCTGCATTGGTAGCCATTTTGAATTCGCTGATAAGTGGAGTCAAGAGTGGTGGAGCTATTTATAGAAAAAGCGTCACCAGTCAAAAGCCAGAGTCTACTAAATAATAATAAATCCTAAACGGATGCAATATTATTTGTGCTATACATTTCCAACAGGCATCACGCTATAGTTATTCATGTTTTCACATTTCGTTCTGTAAATTCCCTACACAATAACACAAACATTTCATTTGTTGAATTATGTCTGGGATTTTATACACATGACAGTATAGTTGATAATAATATTAAGTTAAATTTAAATGGCAAAAAACATTACATAATAATAAAAAACTGGCATTTAAGTCTTAGAAACACCTTTTCAAAACATTTTGCTGAAAATATTATTATAAGTGCTACTGGCACATATACTTATTTTAATAACATCAAATAAAAAGAAACATTCCAAAAATCAATTTCTATTTATTCACAACTTGGTTATAATTTGAGTGAAATGGAATATCCTAGTTAAAGGTGAACGGACATGGTTTTGTAAGGGGACATGATATATTACCGTATATTACATAACTACACATTATATGAAAAAATGACTATTGTAAATGGTTGGGCATGAAACTACATATATAGTTGAAATTTCCACAATTTCATGCGATTTATTTGGTAACAGATTAATTACAGCACTATTTTATTCCATTTATTCATCCCTTTCATGCAGCACCACTCATTGCACCTGTGGCCGTGGACAATTGTTCCAGAACATTTGTATAATGGTAGACATTACACTCGCTCAGCTGCCTCACAGAATACCACATCCTGGCAATTACTGTACATCCAGACCTTCCAATGGGGGATGCTACAACAACATTATTGGCAAACGTACCGGTAGTCTATTGTCAAGACAACAAACTCCAAGGTCCCGCCTTCAGAATAGGATTTTCAATACAAATCCCGTCACTTTCAGTATAAACTTGGATATAGAAAACCTCTGTGTCCTTGGTTATACTATAGCAACTGATTTCCCCCTAAAACTAGTTTTTGGACCCCTGATATTGTCAAAGGTGTGAAGAGAGGGCTTTTATTACGCAGAAAGCAGGTTTTTTACTGGAGACCACGGTGTAGCAGGGAGTAGTATATAATAACCTTGCCGGTGTAGGTTAGGTGTTGGAACTCCCCCTAAAGCCGGGGAAAAGTACTACGCCTTTCCAGAAACTGCTCACAGATGGCGCTGGTGAATCAGGGTGCTGCTTTTGGCCAGCAAATAGCGATTTTACATTCTTACGGCGCTATGGGAATCCTTTATATACCATATATACCAAGCATCGTCGGTAGCCTCGCAGACACAGGTCCCTGACTGTCCGAATTAAAACTTGATGGAACGAATATTTGTTAAAACGGCGTTATGAATTGTTACAGATCTGTATAACGATGGTTTAAACCTAACCTAACCTAATTTAATCTAATTAACCTAACCTAACCTAACCTGAATGAATCTAAACCAACTGAAAAGTTTATGAATCGGCGATATATACTAGCGTGCATCGCTTGTACCTGTGTCTGTGAGGCTGGGATTCCTATAGCGCCGTAAGAATGTAAATAAGCTGCGGGCACAAGGAAGCTAGGGGAGGGGTTAAAAAGTTCTGATTTTGAAGACATATGTGGTTTATGGACGATCCCCAAGTTCCTTTTCATTCTGCCTTAAATTTCCACCATATGGAATGTGGGCCATGTGTCCAAAGTTACATTGCAGTATATTTCAAATTCAAGGTGCATTAATGTGAATTTTGCGAAGGCATGAAATCAACGTAATCTTAAATATATTTGACATTGCAACTCAAACACTGATAGTGAATTGTTGTCCTTATCGTTGGTATAATATGCCAGCTGATTTGATACCAGTTAAAATACGCGAATAGTTTCACGTGTATAAAAATTACCAATTGCTGTTTAGTGTTAGAATATGTCGATCGGCTATAGCACAAATTGAGGAAATCACATGTAAAACTGGGGTAAATCAAGGGAACTGGTGAAACTGTAGTTTTCATCAGAAAGTGTATCCTTTCCAGAAAATTGAAACATTTCAGACCCGTTTTTTACACGTATATTTGAAACACCAGTTTTGTGGTTCTGAAACTGTCCAGTTTGTAAGAGGCAGATTTTCCCAGAATTGATTTCCTAATGCATTTTTCCACCCTATACAAGAGTTTTTCACTATAATAAAACCATTAATTTCTCTATAACAGCCTCTGACACCTTGCTGACACATATGCTTTTACACGTGTAGAAAAGCTATTCGCTATAATAGGCGAATTCCACGGTTGTTGACCCTTAACTTGACTTAAAACATGAATCTAGTAACTGAATAAGTAAACAAGTCTGTTCTTCTTCTCCTTTTTTGCAACATTTCTCAAGTGGAGAGATAACGGTGCTATTTCAGTATTCAACGGAATAACTTGCGCGCCATGTTACGCGCTACGTGTTCCAGAAGCAGGCATTTTAAAATCCTGGCGTAAAATCGTCTGCAAAATTTTGGGAATTGATTTTGTTTCCAGTTCCTTTTTTTAAAGGTGAACAGAACAAGTTTTGTAAGGTACCCTGAAACTTAAACTACCTGAAGAAAAGTCACGAAGAAGGCAAGTGGTGCAACAAAATCTCTGTGGAAATTAGTAAACAAAAGTTATTAGACGTCAAAGTTTGAAAGTAGGGTACATCCAAGGGTACATCTAAGAACATTACTGTGTATTATGTGCACCTTACGTTCAAACTTCGACGTCTAATAACTTTTTTTTACTAATTTTCACAGAGATTTTGTTGCACCACTTTTATTCAGGTAGTTTAAGTTTCAGGGTACCTTACAAAACTTGTTTTGTTCACCTTTAATTTTCAATATAAAATATCGATTTTTGCAATATGTTTTACTGCTCCTATTTCAGTCTACCTCCCAAATTAGCATTCAGGTTCACGTTTATTCACGCGTTTATAAAGCGTAGATGAATTTTCGAAACGCGGAGCTCCGTACGTTGCGCGATGAACCTCATTTACAGTCGACTCGAAGGGACCGTTCATTTTGGTTTCCTACCTCTGATATAAGAAACTATGCATTTTATTACTAAGTTTCTTACATTAGAGGTAACAATAATAAGCGTATACGTACAAATAACCATTGCGCGTTATCGCAATTTATTTATTTTAAGAATTCAGTTAACTACTTTGTTGAATCCCAATTGGGAATGCACCAACTACCGTTCAGTTGACAATATCAGGGGTCCAAACGATAGTTTTAGAGGGAAATCAGTTGCTATTAACTGAGGTTTCCTCCTATACATCCAAATTTACCGAAAGCGAGGTAATTTGTATT
The DNA here is from genome assembly GCA_034695945.1 of Glomeris hexasticha. Classification (NCBI taxonomy): domain Eukaryota; kingdom Metazoa; phylum Arthropoda; class Diplopoda; order Glomerida; family Glomeridae; genus Glomeris; species Glomeris hexasticha. The sequence continues at coordinate 10,232 of JAQIWR010002112.1, forward strand.
GAAAAGCCCATTCTGAGGGCGGAACCTCGGAGTTTGTTGCCAATATCCGAGTTGATTATAAGCGAGGCATTACTATTTTGAAACGTATCTTGCATAAAAAGCTATTAGCGAAAGTTACAGACTTTTTATCCGCACCGTTTCTCGCGAGGATAACAAAGTACTACTTACCACCAACGACTGACTGATGAGGGCTACTTCGACTGTATTATCTGCAATGTGAACAACAAAGATGGACACGGAGACAGAGAGGAAGTAGAGAGAGAGAAAGGAACTGTTATAATATCGGTTAAAACGAAGAGACAACACGCCGTTACAATGCACGCGCTAAGGTGCGACGCGCCGGGTTTCGGATCACCCTAACCGGTCTGCGGCTCTTCGAACGCTAAGTCCTCCTCCTCCGGAGCCTTGTCCACCAAGATGAGCACCCCGGTGTCCGTAGGCTCTTGAGCATCGGTGGTAGTGGAGTTCATCTCCACCGCGTCTTCCTCGTCGGCCGGCCACGCGACGGGACTCATGCGGCTCGTTCGGGTTTTTCGCCTGAGTCAAGAACCACCCAGATAAGTAAGAGGAAGAGGAGGAGGGGTTCTCGTTATCTGGCCACTCGAGCGTCTGGCCTATCTTTCTTTTTCATATATAGTTGCCGAGATAAAAAGCAATGTAAACGCCAACTCACGCGGCCCAGACGTCATCGGCGCTATCGGTGTCCTGGACCTCTTCGGCGACCTCCTCCTTCTGCGAAGTCACAGCCTCCTCTTCTACTAATTCTTCTACGGACGTCACCGTTACAAGGGCTTGTTCCTCTTCTTGGGGCGGCTGAGGGGTGAGCGGTTCCTCGACGGTCGGTTCCGGATCCTCTCGCGCAGGTTCGGGTTCTCTTTCTTGGGGTTCCTCGGGTTCCTGTCAAGGTTACAACCGGTGATGTCAGTAGTAACTGTGTTTGGATGCGATTTAAAGTAAATGGAGGAGGGGAGAAGATAGCGATTGCGGGGTTTAATAATCCCGGTTGACGTCAATATTGCCTGGAAAGAAAGCCGTATCGTTGTTGATTGTGGCGCGTTATTGTGTTTGGTGAACGGCCAATATTGACTCCTCTTTTACGTTGCAGTATCGTCAGATAAAAGGGCACTTGATGGATGCTTGTGACTCAGTTCCCGGCTGCCGGTAATTAAAAACTATGCATATTTGGACAACAGCAATGCAGTTAATCCACGCTTCAAAATAGAATATGAGTGAAAGATATCAATACTATCAGCGACAGAATTAATCTGCAAAAGAATTTCTGAGGACCACGCGCGCCAAGTGTCTATGCCGAACTCTGATAGGAGCTTCTAGGCAGGGTACCTGCTGATCAGGGAAATCAGGGAAAAGTCAGGGAATTTAATGTTGACACAAAAATCAGGGAAATATCAGGGAATTTTTATGAAAGATGTATGTATTCTAACATTCAACACTACTAATACAGGGTGCGCCAGTGCAGAGTCCCCGATTTTGGAGAAGCGTAACTAAATGGGTATATTGGGAGTACAGCAGTGGGGATAGTGCCGTTGGAGAGCTGGGTTAATGCCATTTTCAGATCATACTTTGACTTGGATGGAAAAGCATCACGCGTTTGCTGTAGAGGAGTTTTATATCAAAATGGTGGTTCGCGG
>JAQIWR010002113.1:0-11879 GCA_034695945.1 Glomeris hexasticha
AATACGAGCGGACGTAAATAACGTATAACCCCCGTTTGCGTTTTACAGGCGTACCTGCGCGCGAGGCTAGTATTTGCAGATTTGCAGATTGGCGTTTTGCAGTTTAGTATGACCCATGGATACCGTTTTGCACGTTCGAAACTGCGCAACCGTCATAAGCGTTCAGCATGCATGGCTTTCAACGAACCTTTTATGATTTCCTTGTCATTCTAAATAGAAAATACTTTGTTTTGCAATAAAAGAATAATTTTGCGGACGTGTACGATTTGAAAACCCAGTTGAAATCAGTTTGTATTGCAATAATATGAAAAAGGTGTGAACTTTTTCATTGGGGCGGGACGACGTGACGCCGTTGAAGCGACGCTGGGATGGCGTGACGCAGCCGAATTGCCGCCGTGAAAGTTTTGCAGAAATTGCTATAGATACGTATTATTGCATACCATTTATCTTTAACAAGTCTTGAAAATAAGAAAGTTGTTTTTAAAATGCAAGAAAGTATTGAGATATTTTAGAGAAGTAATTATTATTACTATACGCCTAATTTTTTTTATTGGACTTTGTTGCACACCTGGTAGCCATTCAAATTTGAAATACATAGTTGAAACATAGGTTGAAACGTCGACGGACTATCCTATTTTTAACATTATTATTCAAGATTTTCACTTGTCCACTTGTCTTGAAAAGTTGAAATGGCTGTTAAAAACTTGATAGGAAAGTTACAAGTTAATTAATAAAATAAAAGAAATGAGGGCAAGATCGGAATATAAAGTGACAATGTCTTGATTGTGTATTTGCAGTTAATTTTTTAATATATATTGTAGATTTTAAAATGCAACATAAGTGACAATGGTGACAACAATGTTTCAACAGAGTCTATTTTTGGGCTCTGTGAAAAGTTACTAGGAAAGTTAAGTTTAGCAGAAGTACATTTTTTTAGTGAAGGAAGTGTGTGAGGTTTTCTATGACGTTTCATCAATAAAGTGAAAATATAGTTTTTGACTTGGGCATCCTGTAGTCTGTGCGTCACGTATGTTTGCGTCACGTCAGCGGCGCCATAAATGTAGTGACACGCCCCTTTCCATGCCCCATCGAAGGCCGACCGGATGCGCGGTCGAACTGAACTCAATAAAGAACCGGAAACTAACGCTCGAAATATACAAACCGACCTTTTAAATAAAAACATACATTTACTCACATGTAGTTATGAAAACAGAAAAGTTGAGATAGGACTAGATCACGGGCTAGATCGTACCAAGAGATAGAACTAAATAAAGCTCCATTTTGATAAATGGTGGGACATATATATTGTGGGCGGAGTTCAAAGTTTCTGTTGGACGAAAGTTTCAATAATAAACAAACGATAACCATCCATTCGTTCGAAAGTTGACTGGAAACATGTGTGCAAACATGGATGCTATGCGGATTACATTACAGATTGCAGAATTACGGGGGACAATGGGTGTGGCAAAAAGACATGAAACAGTGATGGTTCAATTACAAGGTTGACCAGTGTGTAAATAACCAAAACTTGAAACTGTTTCAGCACTCAAAACATTTTAAAATCAGATTAAATACGAGTTTAATCATCGTTTAGACTAGTTTTGAACATATAATAGAAAGCTAAAATTTTATCATAAAATAAATTTACCCTATATATACTAAATTAAACAATAGAAATATGTTTCTGTTTGCAAAATAATAGATGTGTTTAAATTGTGTTATTGTTATTGTTTTTTTATAACTGGGTGCTTACTGTCATGGATTTCCTGGAAATGTTATCGAATTCCAAAAGGATAATGAAAATACACGTACATAATATTTAGGCTTACAACTGTTAAAAATGCCACGGGATTTTATAGAAAAATAATAATAAAAACCACAAAAGTATTGAAATTGTATATTTGGCCTTGTTGACACGTATTAAAGGTGAACTCACACGGTTTTGTAAGGTACCCTGAAACTTAAACTACCTACAGAAAAGTCATGAAGAAAGCAAGTGGTGCAACGAAAAACGAAATCACTGTGGAAATTAGTTAAAAAAGTTATTAGCTGTCAAAGTTTGCCCGTAAGAACGTTTAGACGTCCTTACTCGATGGCCCCCTATCCAGAAAGACAGGGGATCATCAATTATAAGGGTCTCGATAAGTCTACGGTCAAACTTTGACATCTAATAACTTTTTTAGTAATTTCCACAGACTTTTTAATGCACCACTTGCTTTCTTCATGACTTTTCTTCAAGTAGTTTAAGTTTCAGGGTACCTTACAAAACCGTGTCAGTGCACCTTTAAACTTTGAAACTATGAAGTAGTTAGTCATCATTAGTCCAACTGTAAATCGAAAATAGCATTTTGAGATAAACATAGGTACATACGTTGCGTTTTTCCAAATGGATAACAAATTTAGAGATTATACAAGTACATAGCTACCTAAAATGACCTTGACATACAACTGACAGTCGTTTATTAATTACCAATTATTAACCATCAAACCCTATCTACACTTGCGTGTGAACACTGTATCAATGTTCTGTTGTAAAATGAGAAAGAAATAAGTACACCAACCCATATTCATGTATGGCGAAATCTCATTTTCAATGCGTCCTCACTTTTTAAATACCTCACTCTGGTCCAACCAGAAACTTTATGCTCTAATTATTATTGTTTTTCCTTACTTCATGGGAAGAAAGTCTCAAGGTGTACGCAAAAGAGTAGTGCAAAGGCAATATATGAGGTGACATCAAAATGTTCCTAGCTGGTCTAGCTTATTTAATTAACGGAAAGTACAAATGAGACATCTGGAAATCGGAATGACACCAAATTTGTTGCATCAGTTTAATTTATGTTCACTCTGATTGCTACAAAAACTAATACGTTTACTGGGATTCCAGGTTCACTGCCTAATGATCTTCGCCAATACCTGAATGCTCGTTTCTTGAAAGGATCTCCGGACCATGATCTGCAAAATACTATACGGGACAACCTTTATCTTCGAACTGTGCCATGTAAGTAACTGCATTTTGTTAGTAAACCTTCATGACAACCATGAGTCTCATGTGGCCGGATGTGCTGTATATACACGTGTATAATCATATTGCTCACTCAGATAACGTTTCACGTATCTGAAGGTTGGGCAAAGTTTAAACTATTTTGGGGCTTTTGCAGGTACAACAAGGAGTAGACGAGAAGGTGAAAAGGATGGTGTTGACTACACTTTCCTCACCTTAGAAGAGTTTATGGTGTTGGAAAGAAGCGGAAGTTTGCTGGAAAGTGGTGTTTATGAAGGTATATTGATTTTCCATAAATATCTTTTCTGCTGTATGCAGGGAGATTGTATGGGAGAGTAACCAAGCTAAAGGAAAACTAGATAAAATATCTTATAAACATGTATCATAATCAAGTTTACACACCGGGCAATAAGTTGACAGGCGTGATAAATGTTATTAGGAAATAACTATACACATTTACCAAATGCAAGACTTTTAACGAATTATTTTTACTGATGTTATACACACAAGATATTGATTGAATGCCCAGTTTACTAACTTAGTTAACCTTAGTTTACGAAACTCACTGGTAGTATATTATTCAATTATTTGGTTATAAATAAATTACATTTTTATGAAATGGACGCCATAAAGCAAGTTTTCTGCTATTTAGGTTAAATACAGTTTTGTTTTTACTACATATTTGACTTGTTCTATGCATTTTTTGTATTCCCCAATAAATTCTCCTAAAAGGTTTTTGGAAAGAAAACACAAAAAATGTCATTGGCGTTACAATTAGAGTTAAATGTTAGTTTCAATTGAATTGCACAAAACTGTATCTTGAAAACTTTGCAAGATAGAACAATTCGGTTGCAAGTGCACGTCACTCTGCATGAAGGGCACAATATATAAAGGAATATGACTCAGCTAACAATGAAATAAGTAAAATCCCTGTTACTTTAGTGACAGTACACTTTGCTAATAACAGGAGTGTTAATAATGACTTCGCATTGCAAGATTTGGCAATAAAATATATATATAGGAAATATTGTTTTGAAGTGTACATTGATGTACGTGATTGATAATTGCTAAGCACCGAGATCAGAGTTCGCTGCCATGTCGACTACCTCAAAACCAAGATAACCAATATACTGTACATTTGCTTCCTCGCAGGCAACCATTATGGTACTCCAAAGCCCCTGAAGGATAACCCCGTGTCTGCAGCACGGTTTCACAGTGGTAACACCTATGGACCTCATCTGGGACCTCTATTAGGGGGTTCCGGAGCAGCTGGTGGTGGTGGTGGTGTTGGGGTGGTTTTACCAGGTGCCCATCCCTCTTCTGAAGGAAAAAGACGAAGAAATCGGTCGAACGTGGAAGCAATGGCAGCGAAAAGTGTGGAGCCCCAAACACAAGACTTTTCAGGCACCCCACCAGAGCTGGGACCTTTGCCCTCAAACTGGGAGAAAGCCTACACAGAGCAAGGCGAGCCATACTTCATTGAGTAAGACCATCTGCTTTTCGTCTCCTAATATAGCAATACATATGTGTGGTGTGTTTTTTTAAACCGTGCCCAAAAAATGGCATCTCTTTATCAGTCACAACTCTGGGACTTCTCATTGGCTCGACCCGAGGCTGGCCAAAGTTCAGAAGAAGGCCATTGAAGAGTGCGAAGATGATGGTACATATACAATGCATTGTGTTCTTTGTTTGAACAATGTAAAACAATGAGGGAGTGGCATTCCTTTTTGCTTAATTAAAGGGTGCCTCGTTAGTTTGAACAATTACACATAATTGATTATTATAAGATGGCACGGATCACCGCATCCCGGTGTATCATGTCAGGGTAGCTCGGGTTAATGTTGATAAATGGTAGAAAGTCAGGGAGCTTAACCTATTAGGTCTGTTAATTGTCATTTTGTTATGCAGGAAAAGTAGAAATAACTTTCTCGCGTAGAACTATGCGTCGATCTAATTCACATTTTCAACAGGTATATCTGTCAAACCGTTGCATCGTTATTTTCTGCAATACTACATGTTTTTTTGGAGTTTACATATTAATCCTTTGCATAATAGTAAATGAACACTGTTGCCATTACATGCTATATTTAAGTCACTCAAAGTGTCGTATTTTGGTAGGATTTCAGCTGTAATTTGAAACTATGCGTTTTTAGCCCACACTATCCAAGCTATACGTACTTGAATGTTAGCAACATATTAGTAATTGTAAACATTCATTAATTGAGCATATTTAGATTATTCGGTGTGTTTGAAAATAAAATGAGTTATGCATATTATTCCTAAGCTGCATCAGAAACGCTAAACTTTTCTGTATTTTCCATAAGAACTACCATATGGCTGGGAGCAAATAGACGATCCACAGTTCGGCACGTATTACATCGAGTAAGTTTCTATTTATATTATTTAAGAGGGTTCATTGACTAAAATTATGAATGCTGTTTATGTTATATGCAGCCATATAAACAGGAGAACTCAGTACGAGAATCCAGTGTTGCAGGCTAAGCAGCCACCGGGTTTGTTGATTATCCTAATAACTAAAGCCAGATTGTGGAGCAATGTAAATAACGTTTATTATTTACATTCAGATGAGCAACAACTGAGTCCACAGGAGGCTATTCCTGTAAGAGACAATCACCAGAGCAATGGTGAAACGCAGCAACAGATGAGTAAGTGTCATAAATTTGGAAATGTTTTTGGTAAGGGTTGAATTTGCAATTGAGAGGAAATGATGGTATTTGCCTTCTAGGTTCTTCATCCCACCCATTTTTCACCAGGAATCCGTCAGAACTGCAAGGTGATTGTATTAGGACCACCTTAGCAAAGAGCCCGCGAGGATTCGGCTTCACCATTGTAGGTGGTGATGAAGAAGCAGAGGAATTCCTTCAGATTAAATCCGTTGTCGAGAATGGTCCGGCATGGAAAGATGGACAACTACTTCAAGGTGCTCTTAACAAAATTTTACTTTTCAAAATTCCAATGTTCATTATTATCATTACTCGTGAGACACAAGATTCAATGTACTGAAATCAAGGTTACGTTTAACTGTGTCCGTATTTCTATTTTCCCAATGTAGGTGATGTGCTTGTCTACGTCAACGATGTCTGCGTACTAGGCTACACACATCACGACGTGGTGACAATGTTCCAAAACATCTCTGTCGGTGAACGGGTGCACCTGGAAGTGTGCAGAGGATACCCGTTACCGTTCGATCCCGATGACCCCAACACGGAGATAGTGACCACTGTAGCCGTGTCCAACGAAAACCCCCAACACATGCCACAACAACAAGTAGGCAACCATCAACAGAGCAACAAATCTTTACCACACCTTGCTGCGAAACGTTCACAGGATGGTTCCAATGCTGGGCAGCGACACAACCCAAGTCCCGGAAAGGATACAACCCCTGATATTATAGATTTTTACGCTGGGAACAAGGGTAAGCTAATAGCATGGTGTATGTTATTCATCCAAGATTGTATTATAAATATGAAGTCCCATATTTAGGGTTCGATATGCTCGATTCAGGCGAAACGTACAGTGCGCTTAATGGAATGCTCCTCACAGTGCACATAACAAAAGGAGCATTGGGATTCGGTTTCACCATTGCGGATAGTGCTTACGGACAAAAAGTGAAAAAGATTTTGGACCGTCCAAGGTGCGGTCGATTACAGGAAGGCGACATCCTTTTGGAGATAAATGGACGCAGTGTGCGAGGTCTGGAACATGGTGTTGTTGTGCAAGTGCTCAAAGATTGTCTCAAAAATCAGGAAGCAGTCATCACGGTGCAACGTGGTGGTGCGTCGTCTCCGACGAAAGCGAGACCACGATCCATCAAGGTGGCAATCGCAATACTTATTAAGTTAGAAAACTTGAACAAATGCAAGCGAAACACATGCAAATTATGTATATTTCTTGAATCTGTAGATCAAGTCTCCCGATGATTCATCCATTCCCAGGAATAACACCATCAATTCGTCGACGAGTGCTTCCAGAATCTCACTGGGCAATGGTAAGTGTATTATTTTATTCTGTAGAAATGGTTCCCACAGTTAAATGAAATGACCCCTGTGATTCCAGAAGGAACCATGGCGAATGCAGTTCAGGGCATGTACAGAAGCAAGACCCCAACAGCTGAATTGTATAGTACGCGTGAGAAGGAGGTGATCCCAAACAGACCAAAGACACCTTTAGTTGACACAAGAAATTGGACAACACGTCCCAAAACACCGAATGGTTCTTCGGTGGACGCGAAAGAAACGGCGATGAACGCAATCTACGGTGATTCGAAACCCCACGACGAAGAGATTTTAGGAACTGGTTGGCATCGCAACTTCCAGGATGACAGTGATGTCAGACTAAGGTCTATTAGGACTCCTTACGTTTCCAATGAAAATACATATGGACAAACCGGGCACGTCAGATCTTCCCGTCCAAATACTTTCTACGGTACTACGCACTTACAAAGGATACAACCAACCTACACGGGTAAGAGGTTGACTGAATCATTCTACTTAATCCAGAACATCTACTCTGGATAACTTGACATATCCAGAAATTCAAATTTAATACTTTTGTAACATGGTGTCTACTGATACTGGAAATTCTGGGTATCTTGGAATTATACTGGAATTTTTTTATTGTCCTTGAAATCCTTGAAATGTACTGGAATTTTGAAATGAAATTTAGTAGACACCCTGTGTAAGTAACAAATGTGAATTCTGTAAGGGTAATGCAGAGGAATTCAAAATTGTATAAACTACGTGAACCCTGTTGCTATTTTCCAATGTAAGTGGATGTTTGGTAATGTGTACCATGTTCAACATGTAATGATGTTATCGACAGAAGCGGAAAGGCAAGACACTGGCAGCGGAAGCCAGAGGAAACAAAGCACGTCTTTTGAACACGAGCAGCCGTCACCGGGTTTGGTGAGCCGCATCCAATCGCCGCGAGACCGCACGGGTGCGCCAACATTGTTCAGAGATTGTGTGGAAACGACTGTCACCTTGATGAGGCACGAAAACGGATTCGGTTTCCGTATTGTTGGTGGAAAGGAGGAGGGGTCTCAGGTAGGGCATGTTCTTTTATGATGTGCGTGTGTTATTGTGCCACATTGTGTTCGTGATTGCAACAAAAAACACTAGTCTGGCATAGGTTTACAGCTGTTACAGGTAATATTGATATTATTATTATACACAATTGGAACCTCGAAAAATCAAGTTTTCGAACATTATAATATTAAAAACATTGCATTGATTCGAACCATATTAATTTTGGACAGTACAGTTGCAAGAGTTCAGCATTTCCTTATTTTGTTTTAAAAGTACAGTATATTTTAGAAATGTTCAATGAACTCATGTTTTCCTTTTTTGTGACCATCTAAATATTGTACGGTTCGTAGACCTAGCTACTGTACTTCCTATTTCAGAATATCATGTTGCATTTTGAGGTGTGTTATTATTAACAAATATTTGATTCCTACAGGTTTCCATTGGCCACATTGTGCCTGGAGGTGCCGCTGACCTGGATGGTCGCTTGAGCACAGGCGATGAAATCGTCATGGTCGATGGCCAATCGGTGCTTCACACCTCTCATCATCATGTAGTTCAACTGATGGGTAATGCAGGACATCACGGAAGAGTTACACTAGGCATCAGAAGACGCATCCAACCGTCCGAGTCATTACACCAAGCACCATATGATGTCACTGTGACGAGGCGTGAAAACGAAGGCTTTGGATTCGTCATCATCTCATCTGTGACGCGTGCCGGATCAACCATAGGTATGTATTCTAATTTCCAATCTTGATTCAAAATGTCTTCCAGTGTTACAATTGCTGGCTTTTTCAATGATAGGTCGACTTATTGAACACAGTCCGGCAGAAAGGTGCGGGCAGCTGCACGTTGGTGATCGAATCCTTGCTGTTAATAACACAGACATAATCAACATGCACCATGGGGACATTGTAAACCTTATTAAGGAGTCAGGTTACTCGGTAACTTTGACAATAGGACCTCCTTTAGGTGACAATAACATATTGTATGGGTACGGTGATATCTGTTCAGTCTATGAGGTGATCGGTGTCTATCAATAGCATTGCTCACTCCTATATTGACAGGTATTACCGTAACATAATTACATGCTTTAGGAAATGCTTAGATATATTTATTGTTTTTCTATAGATGATGCATCAAGCACAACTTCAACATCGCTTCATGTAAGCACTGAAGTGTAGACGTACTTATCGCCGATGACCACTTTTACTTTTGCGTTGCTGTGGGATTTTGGTTGCGCAGAAGTCTATGAATTATTGGGCCATCATGGAAAACATTACCCTAGGCTTTTCTCTATGATTTAGCATTCTTTATTACACTATACGTATTATAATTATAAAATGTCATGTAATGCTTTACGCACGTATTCCTACGAGTGACATAAGATAAATATATTTGCATGTGCATGTATGTGTTCTTCAGACCATTGTTCAGACTGACATGGTACTGAGCTGCCGATGCACCGTAATAAGCAAAATCTGCTTTGTTTTTTCCATTTTCTTACCATTCACGCTTCCCCATGTATTACTACTAACCCATCAACTCCTGTTATCACTTCAGCTATTGCCACTCCCCCAGATTGCTACAAGGGATCTTTAAACACGCAAGGGTGGCACTTTTAATTCCACACATACACAAATGGGAGGTATTATCACTGTTATGTGTAGTAAATTGAAAAATGGTGATGTGTTGTGTGGACGTAGAAACCTGTGCCACAGTGAATTTTGACGTAATTATATGGAGTCTTCAATTTGTGTTTGTAGGGCGAGGAAGATGAACAATATTACGCAGTCGAGTTGCTAAGGGGCACTCGGGGGTTTGGATTCAGCATCCGTGGTGGCAAAGAATTCCAGAACATGCCCCTCTTTGTGCTCCGCATTGCCGAAATGGGGCCCGCTGCTCAAGATGGTCGTCTCAGGGTTAGTTGCGATAAATACTGCTCATTGCGTTACATAAAGTATGACATCGTTACTAATATCGCATTTTTCCTTGCGCAGGTTGGAGATCAGATAATCGAGATCAACGGTATCAATACAAAGAGTATGACTCATGCTGATGCCATCGAGATAATTAAGCAAGGAGGAAACTCCGTGAGATTACTTGTAAAGAGGAATCACAAACTTCCGCAAGCCCTTGGTACGATTATCACCTGTAATTAATTGAACCTACTGTAAGAATAATACGAAAACTGTTACTGTCTCATTAACATGACAAAAACAATTTGAAAGTGAACTGACACGGTTATATAAGCTACCCTGAAACTTAACATACATGAAGAAAAACCACGAATAACGCTAGTGTTGCAACAAAAACTGTGGAAATTAGTAATAAGTGTTAGCACTTTAAATATTTACGTTTGCCATGTAGGAAGATGATTGGCTGGCAAACCCCATAATTAATTATTTCGTCGAACTTATGCGCTAATAGTTATTTTACTAATTTCCATATGCGTTTTCTTTGTGTAGGTCAAGTTTCAGGATACCTTACAAAACCATATAAGAGTTCACTTATAAATATTTTAGAGTTTAATAAAAACATGTCATTTTATAATCATTCCATACAATTGTTTTTCATGATTTAACTAAAATCATTTTCTTTTCTGTTCACAGAGCAATCTACGCTAGGGCTTACGTCCGTAAACAACACGCAGGCGCCAGTGCAAAATCAAGTAGGAGTATTTCAACATTTGAACCGATCTTCGAATGGACCAGTCAGTCAAAGCTCACCGCGGTTCATAACCACGAATTCTACACTTGGAGAAAGTCCTTATCACTGGGAAGGGTCGTAGCAATATATGGGCCCTCAGTAATGACTATGTGCCAACAACTGTTAATTATTGTTCAACAAGGTCAACACAAATCAAGTGATCCCTCTTGCTTCTTTGCCCAATACCGAAGACTGCAACGATATACCGATGGGATTATAAACTGTCCGGTCATGAATAATATTCACGGAGGTGGCACAACTATTCCCAAAGACGTTGATCCTGCTCACTAATTTCCCTTAATACGCATATTCATTTTGTATATCTTTTCATCTCGAACACCGAGGAATGCGACATGTACGTGCAATGCCTTCAATTCGCAAGTTACGGTACCGGTAACCACATCAAAGTATGTGCAATCATGCACTGTACTAGTATTAATTAATTAATTAATTACATGTGACAAAAGCAAGTCAGATTATTTCTTGAGATTAGGTCTGTGGTCGTGAATATACCTGTTTTGCAGCAATAGTTATAAATACATGTTACAGGTTTTCTGCTTTCATTCTGTTTTTACACGTGTATTTGTCATATACATTATTGTACTAAACGGACTTCCAATAAATTACCATTTTATTAATCTGTTTGGGCATAGAAATATCATTTAAAAGGAAAACTCAAATTGATCATATGTTGCGGTCAATATCGGAACTCGGACGATTCCGGTCTAGGCTGGGCGAGACCGATATTACCTGATCGCGGGCACAACCGTTTCACTGCTTGACATCGATACGTGGGTCATGCAGGCAATTTTCCCATACACCGGCCGCATTTTTATCATTGCTCCTCCATTTGTTGACCGATTTCAAATATTTTATCGCCAAGATGCTCAGAATTGTGTTGCCATCCTTTCCTAAATTGGAACCGCACTCCTATCTTTAAACCTCACGGAGTTGGAATTCGAATGACCTTCATTACCGAATTCAAGGTCATGTGTGCCGTCATTAATGACAGATGTCCGCTGGCGAATGGACCAACTATGTTCATAGCCATCATCCACCTGCAATCACTATTTTTGCAGCTATTTCCAATCAGGCGATACTTTTGGTTCACGGTGTAT
>JAQIWR010002114.1:0-11876 GCA_034695945.1 Glomeris hexasticha
TGTTATTTAATCCGTGATGGTTGCAGTCGTTCTTTATTTCATCTGTTCTTAAACACATACCTGTTCACAGGTGTTTGCGATGTCGTACTGGTCGCCTTTCCAGCAATACACAAGGAAGCCATATTACAGGGGCAAATTCCTAAAACTCATCTGGTCGTAGCACGACAACGGTGCATTTCCAGACATGGGTTCATATAACTTTTTTTTCGTCTCCAATGACCCCTCTACTTAGCCTATCAGTTTGTAAAACGAATTTATTGACACCCTGTATAAAAACATATTACGGGCTCCTTTCGCAGCGGTTTATCCAGTAAGAGTCTGCAGGTTTCTGCCCCAACACATCGGTGACTAAAAACATATTCTACATGTTAAATCTGAAGTCGGTCATTACACAGTGTTTTTTATGCAGTCAACTTGTCCCATTCATTTTGAAGCCCTAACTGATTTCTCATGTACTAATCTGAGTCACCATCATAACTGAATTACCTTACATTCAAATTACAATGGAAAAACTATAGTTTCTAATCTTGAGGGCACTTAAAAGTTGGCTGTACAAAGATGTATTAGTTAAATAGAGAGGATTTACTGAACCTGCACCATTTGGATCGGCGTTTGCTGTGTATGGTCTTTCTAACCCATTTCTCTTTTTCAGGAAGTGAGAAATGGTGAGCGGAGGACTTGGCTCGTTCTTCAACTTCATCCAGTTGCCTAAATTTGTCACTCAAGCTGGGCACTTTCCACGAGAATGCAGTGCATTCCAAGGATGAAAATGTCAAGCAATGCTTACCTACTGTTGACAGCGTTTGATCAGGCTCCATCATATCGGCAGCTTCTTCTTCGGGAGTCGGTTCAATGTAATCCAGGTTATCCCTGTACAGCATGAAGGTCATATCTTCTTCTCGGTTGACGGACAAATAGAAGCAGATGTCATTTGTCCTCATGATATATTGGCTGCCTGGATTGAGCAATATGAGGTATTCCTCTTTGTCGGCCGGCTGCACTCCGATGAGCAACGCTCCAAACCTATGGCAAATATCAACACTGGACTTCAATCTGCTCAGTGAAATGTAATCAAGTGTGCTACCAGGTATGATTGCAGTGCTGACTGGTGAGAATTGCATGCCAAAAGTGCACTGTGGAAGAATATTATGCAAGGTGTATTACATAAATAACGGCAAAATTTTATGCTCAGCATCTAACCACATCCTTGATCTAACTTACTTCCTATGGGCATGCACAGCAGCAAAACTGAAGCTTTTGCCATCATATTCTCCAAAGATTATGCTGGTTTCAAGTTTGATGCTATAAATCTCGTTTCCGGAACATCGCCCGTAAAGCCTCAGCCAAGGCTCTTCACAAGATTGTCCTTCTCTGCAAATTAATAACATCTTGGTTGTTAATATTATTGAACTATGAAAAGTAAGCCATTGATGTTTTATAAATAAATTGCACACATACTCTCCTCTTGAAGTGTGTAGAAGCAAAGTAACCAAAGTGGATGTCCCAGGTACCATACAGTTGTACGCAAGCATCGCATACTTAAATTCATCTTCACAGGTGACAAACTCTGTAATTAAACGATTGCATTGAATCTAACATGATTCCATACTGTAACTATTCCAAATTTTAATATTATACTATACATATGTATTAACCTGCGAATTGGACATGAACTTTATTCTCCGGACGAAATATCTGAACGTACTGTGGAACGTTAGGTGCAAAATCCCTTACGGCCCAAGACCGAAGAATTGTATGTTCATCCTAGAAAATTGCACCGAGATGATCGACCAAAATATAACCGATTATATGCATTATGCAGGCAAATTTACTGCTGCTGCTTTGTCAGTGGTGTTGTCAACCCCAAGAAGGAAACAAGCCTCAGCATCTTGCATTCTGGAAAAAACATGATGACAGTTTAACAATATGGAATGTTAGCAAACGTACATGTGCAGTGATCACAAAGCTTTTGTCTCAATGCAAAAATTAATACAAAGCAGATGGTTAGAGGTACTGTCAGTAAAAGATTACTAACTTGACTCTGATGAGGTCAGAATTGCGAAGACATGAGCCTTTCACAAACATCACCCTTTGGCTCCATAAAGGATACTGCAAAATCTCACGAGCTGTCTGATCCATATCGCTTGGTGATAATATTATAACGTGATAGTCCTGTGCACAAAATGTGTTTTGTGTATTCATTCGGGGCAAGCAATTCAGAATTCGCTGCGCTTCGTTATGTTAGTTACCTGCAGATGCCGATGTGAATAAAACTCGTGCATGAAATCTAACATCATGTCATCACTGACAACAGTAGCACAAACTACCACATGACGATCCAAAATGAAACAATTGTGGCTGCCCCGGTAACTTCCTCCAAGTCTCTGCTTTTCTATCCACGTGGTGGCCAAACTCTCAAACTTGAAAAACCAATATTAGATGATGAAATCCCAATACAAAGTTCCGGAAGAATAATGTTGAAATAGACCATACACCTGTTTTGGCAAGAGGATCACTGCTACACACACTATTAATATGACGTAGAGCTGAGACGGCCATATGTCCGGTACTACATCTCCAAAGCCAACCGTTGCAAGACTAACAACCACAAAATATATGGATTCTAAAAGATTGAAATGTCGACGTCCACCACGTTGCAAATGTTGGAATCCGCAAGCACTGAATGACATTACAAGAAAACAATAAATGTCCATTCAGAATTATTCTTTTAACTCTTCGGTTAACGTGCCCACCATGTGAACACAAAGCACAATAATGTTGTGATGACCATCAACACTTGTTTCGAGAAACCACTGTTAGCATGTTGCTGTAGTGTTTGATGATTCTAAGGTAAAAATGCTATTATGTAATGTACATAGAATTAAAATGCATATTGAATGAAATGTCTTACAAAAATATCCTGTAAAACTTTTTTGGCAATCCAACAGTTCAAAAATACAGGGATGAAAAGTGGTGACAACTTGTCTATATCGATCAGCTAATACAACAAATACTTTCAATACCAGCCATATTTAAAAGTGACGTAACATTGGTAGGTAACTTACAGTTACGTAGAATGGAATGGTAGTAATTAATTCTAGCAGCAAGTATATAGTGAAGACCTTCCATATATTACCCTAATTTATAAGAACAAAAACACATATATACATACATATAAATACAACTGTGAGTGTATATTTTTCCAGCAATTTGCCAGATTGATTGTATGATAGCATTCACTGACACAACATTAAGATGAATGGATCATTACAGTTTCAGTAGCTTAAGATCGATGTATGCACGATTATACATACCTTATACTGGAGCAAGCTGACAACTATTGTATGTGGCAGCGTGTAACATGCAATGCCAAGCTGTGGAAAAAAAGATCAAATAAACACTTGCAGTAACGATTTTCATATCCACACTTCTACATTGATGGATTACAATTGCTAATCGATATGGCATGTATAGGCATCATGAAATGTACATTACTCATAATATAACTACCAAAAGTGCCATTTCTACCCATAGCTACTAAACATTAAGACTATAAATAACAGAAATAATGGAGAAAGGTAAAATATTTGTATCAAAATTGCAGCGGCTTCTAACTTATTTCATCAATAATTGTCTCTGCACCTTTCATTTTTGAAATAATGAACGTTTCTACGGCAATAGCTTACGTCATAACTTTATAATTGGACGTATCTAATCCCAAAACATGTAATTGTTATGTTGACTTACCTGTGTTGCCCATATGTGCATTGGGTGCTCAATCCATAAAATGGCCTTCCTGAACAGGAAAATCAAAAAGTAAAAACTTAATCTGAATATAATGAAGATGACTGAGTTGAATTGAAGAAAACGGTCACCAATCTATTGGAAATTCCTCATCTCGCATCTTTTTGCCTTCGGTTGTTGTGTTTAGCATCAGTTGCAGATACTCTTCGCTGCAAAACATCCACATATAAATTTGCAGTATATGTGCACATATTGCAGACTGTTTGGTAATTTAGTGGGCACTCGATATTTCAATAAAACAATAAGGAATTAAATCAGGCCAGGTGGATATATCTTTAAGTCCTGTGTTACAATCTGTTCGTATATTACATAGGGCTTAAAAGATATATCCACTTGGCCTGATTTCCTTTGTTTTATTGAAATATCAAGTGTCCACTAAATTCCCAAACAGATTATATTGCATTAATTAAATTGTAAGTAGAGTAATTGGACGACGCACTATCTTGTCAGTCCTGGTTCTTTGTCTTCGATTATAACACGAGCGACATACAAAGAACAAGTTGCCAATTTCAATCCAAGAAATGCCCATAAAATAGCAAGACCTGGGAAAGTAGACTTAATTAATTTCCATAATGTGCACCTACTATTACAATTATTGATTTTCCCCGACTTACTAAAGTTGCCTCTGAAGCAGAAATGCCTCATGCGGTCAATGGAACCTTTGTCACTGACGAAAAATTCTACTTGCACCCTAAAATAGATGAATGTACAGAACTATAAACGCGTACTACTAAGTTATATCAAGTTATATGCAAAATGGGTGTCACCTTTCTGAGACAGATTTTGCTGTCAAATTCCTGGAAAGTGCACTTTTAACACTTTGGGCACTTCTGTGCAATGCAGACCGAGATCTGTTGTCGCTGCTGTAATCTCGCGTAACAGTAACTGTTGGTGGTCTTCGTCCACTATTAGTTGGAGGAATTCGAGGAACCTGTAGTTGCTGTCTATCTCTCATTTTAGCCGATGGTAAAGTACCATCGAAATCCAATGCATCTGGATCAGCCACACCTAAAGGCAAATTTGATGCAGGATGCACAGTGCTGGCACTGCTGGGTTTCTTTGGGGAGTGGGGACTACTTTCTGGTGTGAACCACATTGTCATCAAATTGAACCTGTCCACTGAACTACCATGTAAACATCTTCACATCAACCTGTAAAATATAACACATCAGCAAACGTATAGGCTTATTGTTAAAGCGTCCAGCAAGAGAAATCAAACTCTACTCTATAGCTTAAATAAACTTAAAAACACCATGCATGGCCTATTTTATCATACTTGGACAAATAATTCTTGTTATCTACATTTATAAGATTATAAACTACAGACCGAATTTCAGATTTAAATCGTATTTTTCCTGATACAGATTAGATTGAGATACCCGCTGTTGACTATATAAAAAAATTTCCACTAAAAGTCCTCATAACCCAAACTTCTAACCTCCTTGCCTCATATAATGATCAGAACATTGAGCATCGTGGCACTCGTAATTTGCCTAACTTTAGGTACACCTGTTTCCAAAGGTAAAATCTCACATTGGTGCAGCTAATTCTTATCATTTGCCGAATATTTTATTTATTTCAACCTACTGCAATTTGTGTTACTCTATAGACAACAAACAAACACCAGAGGCTGTTTTGGCACAGACTGGTAAATCTAACCCATTGTACGTACCGGTATTCAATGATTGTTATTGCATATAAGCTAATGCTGTATTTTACTCAGATCTATGGCAGAGATATATTGCTGGACATGAGCCATGGGTAAGTTTATGCAGACGATAGTTTGATCAAGCATAAGAAGAGCCTGTATAAACTGGTTGGGAAGGGATGGTAAAGCAGGTCTTGTGGGTGGTTGTTGACTGCCCCTTTATCTATAGTATGAGCTTTTGTGTATCATCTCCGCCACCCTAATGTGTCACCACACCCACCGTTGTCAATGTCTTTTCATAGAAAGATGACAAGAAAGTTGTGGATGTATACCACACAAAGTGTTCAAATGTGCCCCACCCTGTGGGTCCTATGCCTTTATTTCCTAACACTCTACTCTACTGTATACCTGAAATGGCCCAATGGACAAGTTCCGTATGTGATTGAACCCAGCCACTTTAGTAAATTTAAATTCATAACAGCTATATTGTGAGTTATCCACTCTGCAATACAGTATAATACAAGATGCATTAATTGCTGGCTAGCTCTGCCGATTTGAGTGTCATTCAAACAACCATATAGACTCGTTCGCATCTCAGACTTGTGCTAGGTTAATTGTACTGCAAACCTCCGAAACGGATTACATTCACATCTTCGATCTCAGAAAGTGGGTATGTGTTCCTCCTATAGGGGTATACAGTATATTGTTTGTACATTGCAAATATTGTAACTACTTTTGTTACAATATTTGCAGGTGTTGGTCATATGTAGGACGCAATGGTGGGTAACGGGATAATTCTCTGCAGGACCCAGGATGTGTCTACCTAGGCACCATCCAACATGAATTGATGAGCTCTCTTAGCATATGGCATGAACAAAGTCGATATGACAGAGACGATTATATTGAAATTCAATGAAATATTAAACCTGGTAAAACCAAATGTTTCCATTAAGTATGCAAACATTCAGCATTACTAATTGAGGGTTATCGGTTTTTAAAATTAGAGTAAGAGTCTGCCTTTGACATAATAATACCTTCAAGCCAAAGTCAGACGTTTGGTTTACCTTACGACTATGACTCGAATGCATTGTGGAGCATATGATTTCGCCATAGATACTTCACACCCAGCATTTATCACAATTCCTCCTGGCATTCCTGTTGGGCAACAAGAATCCGGATTCAGTGTAACAACCCCTGTCCGTGAGGGGGTTGTAACAAACAATCGCTAAAATAAACACACGCAAACTTGAGTCAATTATTAAACAAGTCTTTATTACATATATAAATAATGCGTTCTCTCATTTAGATATGGATATGACTATTCGGCAACAATCGCCTATAGCTAATAGGGTTGGCTAGGTTCGCAAATGGGAGGAGCCTAAAGTCAAGGGTCTATCCCGTGAGCGAGCCGTGCGCCGACTCACTGAAGCTCGGTCGGGTCGCGCTTTATATATCGGTAAGCGAGTCCACTCTGTAGAAGCGAGGGATGGAAGCCAACCGACCGGATGCGCGCCACTGCTAGTTGTTGAAGTGCCTTCGCCTAATTAACGGCGCTTCAACTGCGGGAGTTCACATCATCGAATCCCTATTTTAACGGTGTGGCAATTAGACGCTCGTCACGTCATAATTGCCATTTAGCATGCATGCATGCATAATTGTTCGTGGGAGGGCATTTAATAAAAGGCGACGGTGAATCGCACCGGGTCGTTACTTTTCCCCCCTAAATGAGCGAGGAACCGAAGCTGTCAAACACAGAAAAGTTTTAATTACAACATCCAGCGAGAAGACATTCACTCTGTCCAATGGAGGAGAGCAACTTCCAAGAACATTAAGACGGTGAAAATTCTATAAGTACAACTCGCATACCAACGAAGTAAAAACTTGGAAAGAAACTTGTGCATCCTCGGCCGCAGACCAAAACGGGAAGTCCCAGCACGACGAACACACCGCACGACGATGGCCAACGAAGCCCACAACACAGCACAAAGTTCCAGACGAGCTAGAAGTCAACGGGGTAGATCACAATCCGCAACCCGGACAACGCCTGGGCAGCCCTTGGTAAGTCCTGTAGCTCACCCAGCGACGCCAAGCAGCACCAGGTCCAACAGGTTACGATGTCGTTGAGTCCAGCCAGCCTTGGCTCGGGAATCCCTGTGCCAGCTCATCCAGTAGGTAGGAGGAAGTTGGTCCTTGGAAGGGACCCGCAGTCCACCAACAGCAGCGAAGAACGGTGGCAGCCTCCGCCCGGAGCTCAGGATGTCTGCAGCACCAGCACCGTCCAGCACACCCATCAGTACACCAAAGGTCCAGGAGGGTAGGGGTAAGGAAAAGGGTGGCCCAGAGGTTGGGAGAGGGAGTTAACTGTGGAGGGGGACATCACAACAAGAGGGTACAACTAGGCCAGGTCTTGGGACAATACCGGGGACTCTTGCTTCTCCGCCAGGATGCTCGCGCACCAACAGCCATTACTCTGATGACAGTGTCGGAGTACTCAGCCAAGAGTATTCGACCGAATGCTCAGCCAGGTCGGCAAGCAACTGATCTTCCTCCTCTAGACTGGTTTCTGCACACACATCACCAGAGTCCTCAGCCAAGAAGGCCACTGCAGCATCCAAGACAGCTGCATCCCCTTCGTCCGACTCCATGGACTCGAGGGAGCTGTCGTTGGTCAGCACGGTTGGCGGACAGGCAACTGCCGGTAGTGCTCACCCGACTGTGGGGCATAGTGTCAGGAGGTCGAGTGGCTCAACCGACGTTCCCGAACTGGACTGACTGCCGTCGTAGTCCATCACCAACAAGTCAACGGCCGCCCCGTCCACTTGCGACTCACCCAACCAAAGATCTCTGAAAGCTTGTTGTGGCATTGGGTAAACAGCTATCGTTACTCCGAATGCACGAGAGGCTTCCTGCAAAAATGCAGTCAACCTCAAGTGGTCAGCAAGACAACCCTGACCAACACCGCTGGTCTCCAGAACCTGACGGATCTGGGAGCCTAGATCCTCGGGAGTATGTTCAACCTCCGCGCCAGTGAAGGGACGTGGTGGAATCGGCTTAAATTCATCCCACTTGTTCAGGCGAACAGGTCGATTTACCCATCTGCACGTCACCAAAGGCAAAGGGTTGGTCTGGTGGATCGGAGTCTGGGGGGGGGGGGGTAGGGGTTCCATCCAACTAGGTTGGTGTCACACCCGATTCCCTAGAGCTCGTTATCGGCATGGCCTGCACCTCTTCGTCCCTGACGAGAATGTTAAGCAGTCGTGCACCGACGTTCAGCCGCACTTTACCTGACGGCAGACGCTTGTTTGGCCGAGGGGCGCCCATCGCTTCGGCCGGGACATTCGCGGAACGGCGCCGCGATGCCCGAGACGTTGTGGATGACTGTCGACTACCTCGGTTCCCATTGCCGCAAGACCGTGACCGACGAGACTCGGTCGACTGCACAGAGTGGGCCGAGAGAGAGAGTGAAGGTCAGGGTAACTTGGTTCTGGGTACTCAGGTGCCGAAGGATCATCAGTCCACCAAGGCACTCATTCCTTTTCCGCCATCGGGGGTGGAGTTGCAGGATAGACAGCATCATATTTAGGTACCACACATGTTCCCGCAGCAGCAGGTGTCGGTTTCCCTTTTCTAGCTTTGGGCCGTGGGTCATCCAACGGATCAGTGGGCGACTGCCCCTGATGGTCCGTGGTTCCGACATAAGCTTAGTCCACGGCTTCAGCACAGGCATGGCCTTAACCGACACGGTAGTCGTATTCTCCCTGGCTTCCACCACGGTGGCCACGTGGGCAACGTCGCCAGCTGTCTGGCTTGGGAGAAGGCTTCCTCGGCGCAGCCGAGGGCCCAGCCAACTCCCTGATGGTATCATCTTGTGCAACAGGCAGAGGTACCAGAGGTGGGCTCCCTCTGGTCGCTACTGCCTGAATGACAGCCTTTGCGGATTCAGCAGCAGCTTAGTCATCCACAGACCGGCTTTGCTGCGCCTTTCTGCCGCTTCTTAGTTTTCTACGCAACTTTCGCCGACGCGGCGACCACAACCAGTGGTGCTTTGCTCAGCTGTCGTGCTGTCCGTAGAACCACTTTTTCACCGGTATCGGTCGAAGTCTTGGTGGCCACTTTCGGTGGTACCTTTGACGTTCGTCCTTTGCCCCGATTTTTGGAACAGCGCTCTTCCATAGCGCGCTCGATCCACACCGCTGAAAACGGTGACTGAATGGTCAATGAAGGAGCATCCACAGTTACAGGTCTAAGCATGACAATGTTTTGGTAGCAAGCAAATACCATTTTAATTTCCTTCAAACTTGCCTTACAACACACTCGATAAAGGAAGAACTCACCAGGACCTCTCTGGTGTGAAGCCAAGAAAGACAGGGACCAAATGATGGCAAAGGACCCTGTTTTTATAGGACGTTGCTCCGCCCACAATTTTTGATTGGTAGAGAAGGGGGTACGTCACCCACGTGGTCCTTTTTGACGTCACAGCTTAGAACACCTGCGATTTTACTTTGATATGCATACCAGCGACATCATTTTTCGATCACCCATACTCTTGTTTACGTTTTTCTAAGCGCGGCAAAACGACTTTCTAAGGCCAACGTCTCTATGCAAAAAGTCACGTGATCGGAGTTTCGCATCTTTTCATCATTCGACCGAGATTTCTTTTGATTTTATGAATAAAATCTGTTTAGGTGTCTCCTATTACGACAAATAGTGCAATTTACTCCCACTGAAGCAATCGATACCATTTTCAATGCCATAACAGTAGTTAGTCGAGAAATAGCGAGAAATAGATTAAGCCTTATTTGCGCTGGCGAACTACGGCGCTCGATGTAGGCTTAACTCATAAACCTTATTCAACCACAACCGTTTTTCACGCAAGTTTCACTCATAATTTCGTACATTTAGGCAGCTGTTTTCTGCTGTAAATTGTACGTATGAGTTTTGGGGGTCTACCCCTAGCTAATTTGGGTGGATCAGCTATTTGCATAGCAGGTATAACAGGTTCAATGTACGGAGTTAGTTGGCATATATTTATTGGATCGGATATCTTTTTCGTTTGCAAATCGCGCAGTCGCACTACATTTCCAGAAAGCACTTCTGACACTTCAAAAGGCCCTTCTCTCAATGGTGTGAATTTTGCTGCAAAGTGTTTCGAGGCATCCGAAAGTACATGCACATCTCGCATAACTTTATCGCCTACTGCATGTGCATGATCAACTCGATGTTTGTCGTAATTTCTTTTCTGCTTGGCACTCACGTTTTCCAAATTCGCTAATACAAATTTTTGTACTCTAGCCAGCTTATTCTGCAGATTAACGGCAAGCTGTTTCAACTAGGCATCAATAGGGGATGTGGACGACACATCGTACGGCCTGTCTAGTTGCCAAGGAAACTGCAAATTGCAACCCAAGATGATATCGCACGGAGCAACATCAGTGGATTCGCTCACTGCTGAGTTGATTGCAAATTGCAATGCACTTATACGTGCATCCCAATCCGTGTGTTCCTTAGTGAAGGTTCAGAGCATTGATACCAGCACCCTATTTATCCTCTCCGTCAGATTCGTCTGCGGATGATATGGGGTGGTATGCTTAGCTTTTGTTCCCAGTTTTTCCCACAAAGCTACCCAAACTTTGGAGACAAATTGTGGCCCCTTGTCAGACAAGACGGCCTCTGGAAACCGAAATCTGCAACATATCGAACATGGCTTCTCCTATTGGGCAGGTTTTTGACGGTTTCAGAGGAACTGAAGTGACCCACTTTGAGAAATAATCTACTGTTGCCAGCAAATATTCATAACCTCGCGGACTTTTGGGAAGGGGACCCAATAAATCTAAGCCAATCAATTGCCAGGGACCCGTGGTTTCCGTGTGCTGCATAAGCCCATTGTGTGGCTTGTTTGAGGGCTTTGCCTTCTGGCAACCCACACACCCATGGCAATACCACCACACATCCTCCTTCATTCAAGTCCAAGTATATTTTTCCTGTAGTCTCCGGTAGGTTTTTGCACTACCCAAGTGCCCTGCCAGAGGTGAGTCGTGGTGCAATCTGATCAACTCCGCTCGCAACGCTTGCGGGACAACGATCTTCAACAACTCATTTTGTGTCTGTTCATCCAGTTTAGAAGGTGGGATGTATTGGAGTATTACACCGCGATCTAGCAAACAATCCTGTGACCTCTTGAGCATTTTCTGCGCGACGGACTCATCCGTAGGCAACTCATCAGTCATTAGATAGTGGTGGACTAGGCCCAACAACGGATCATCTTTCTGTGCTGTAACCCATTCTTCCCGAGTTGGGTAGCCGTCATCCGGAACCACCAGGGCTGTGGCTACATGAACGCATTCCATTCCTTCTGCTCTGACGGGATTACGAGACAGGGCATCCGCCATCAAGTTGGTGGAACCTGGCTTGTATTCAACCGTAT
>JAQIWR010002115.1:0-11874 GCA_034695945.1 Glomeris hexasticha
AAGAATCTAAAGGGCCCATTGTCTTCAAATGAATCAAAAGGCCCCATTGATTTTATTTGAATCCAAAGGGCCCATTGGTATTTAAAAGGCCTAAACACACAGCCACGTAGCAGACGACGTATTCTGGTGCTTGCCTCAAAAACGTTCGACATCCAAGCAAGGAGTTGCTCCATCCAACCTCCTTTGCCCCATCCGAATGGTGGCGCCATCTATATAGGAATCGTGATAATAACAACTCCTTGCATCGATACAACGTAAATTATCGATAAGTATCGCCCAATCTTATTAATTCCGATTAATTCCAACTCCCGCATTTTATTTTTCGCCAACTTCCCGAAGCGCTTGCGAAATCCCAGCGCTCGCGTTTCATTCGCCGCGAACGTCGCCCGAAACCGAACGGACCAATGGGAGAGGGCGTCGTCGAGCGGATCGACCAATGGCGTTATTCGTAGCGTAAAATCCGTCGTTGAAGCTTGTTTGTGTGCGTCTGTCGATTCGAATGTGAAAATATTGGTGGTGCGTGTTTGGCGTTTTGTTGGCGAGGCGTTTGAAAAAGATGAACTACTACATCCAGGTTGCCGAGGACGAAAGCGAAGAGCCGATCGAGCTTCCTTGCGAAGACGATGGCACTTTGTTGCTGACGACATTAGCGGCGCAATTCCCAGGCACTTGTGGACTGAAATTCCGAAATCCCGAATCGGGCGCCATGAGAGGGGTGCGTCTTGCAGACGGCAGATTACATCCTCCAGAGACCGGTTGGGGAAATATTATCTTCATCTGCGTCTTCCCCAAAGGTATACACACCTGCAACACCCATTTTCAACCGATGTCGCACTCGTTTTGAACCATTCGCAAACCCGCCAAAACTTAAGCCTACTTGTCAGCTGATCGTCCTTCACTTTCCATCATGTTTCAACCGACCATTTCACGTCTTTCATCGCAATCCCCACCAGTTTTTCCTATGTTTACACGCTCTAGTTTGTATTCCCAAGTGGAATATCCGATTGACAAGTTTGCATTTACATTTTTTTATTTGTTTATGTCCATATTTTTGTATTTATAATAATGTTGTGTTTATAGTTACAGGTGACAGGTGTAATATAACCGATATGGAGTACAATGGAAGTGATTTTGGCTCTGGTGTTTGAGCAAATGAATGCTTTATTAATTTTGTGCAATTTATGTGCAGGTTTTTCAAGTTGAAATGTTGGAAAAGTGAGGAAGTTTTTGATGGAAATGGTCGTTAAAATTCATCGTAATTATTTAGGAATATGATGGGAAATTGTCAGGGAAATTGCTGCAGAAAAACAGGGAAGTTGTCGTGGAAATTGTCCTTGGAAATCATTAAAATTTGTCAGGAAAAGTCGGAATTTATCCTGACAAGAAAATAAATTATCGTAGGAAGTAAAGGAAGTTATAACATTAATGGTGTTTGAAAATTAAGGGTTATTTGCGTGGAAAAACAGGGAAGTTATTGTATAAAGTCAGGTAAAAGTTCATTGTAAATTTTATGTATATTCAGGAAAATTGTTTGGAAAATTGTCAATGTTTTAAATTGATATTTAACTATTTTGTTCCTTTTTCAGAAAATAAAAGAAAATCTGATGAACAACTCGAGAACTCGACGGCAAAGACAAAACGGATGGAAAACAAACAGAAATGTTCAGATTTGATCGTACTCGGCCTGCCGTGGAAGACCACCGAGCAAGAACTGCGAGAGTACTTTGAGCAGTTTGGCGAAGTGCTCATGGCACAAGTATTCCAATGTTTCTGCACAATTGTGACTTGGAATCGAACCGGTTTATTTATTGCGTTATTATTTGTTATTGCAGGTCAAAAAGGACCCAAAGACGGGCCAGTCTAAAGGGTTCGGCTTCATCCGGTTCGGAAGTTACGAATCTCAGTTGAGAGTTTTGTCGCAGAGGCACATGATAGATGGTCGATGGTGCGATGTTAAAATCCCAAATTCAAAGGTAACACTTGTCATATGTGAATACATTTGTGAAATGCAAATTTAAAATGGTTTTGTTACTTGCGTTGATAAAAATGTATTTTGAGATTGAGGTAAAATTATGTTGAGATTATAAAATCTAGACGAATGATATTTGTGAAGATTATAAAAATACAAGACAGAAGATTAACTGTGGTACAGTGGAAACCGTTTAGTGTCACCTCCTCGGTTAGCGTCACCATGATCGGCAGTCTCGGCACGAGAATAGGACTTCGCGTGTTCAAATTACCGGTTATAATCAAACAAAATTCAGGAAACTTCTGATGCAGGAAACATTTTTGGCCAGAAATTGAGTTTCAGCACCTGATATAGTCAACAATTTATTTTCTAAATAAAGTTGTCCACCTCAAAACTTTTGTGGCTTTGTTTACAGGAAATAAACTAAACTGGTTTAAACATACAGTAGAACCTCCCTAAACAAATACCCTGTTAACTCATATCCTCTGTAAACTAATACAAACTTCCTGCCCGAGGTTATTAGTATAGAGAGGTTCCACTGTAATGAGTTAAAACTTTATGGACAGAATTGACAAGTGCTAAAGTTCTCATTAGACTCAAATAAATAAAGGAGCATATTTTTAGATTCTGATATAGTCAACTTCGGTTACAAGCAACCAATATGAATTTATCATAAACGGTTTTCACTGTATTACATATAAGAATTATCGATGGTACTATGCAAAGTGTAATTGGGACGTTGCCGTTGCAGGAAGGTCACATGCCGCACCTGAGCCGCAAGGTGTTCGTCGGGCGGTGCACCGAAGACCTGACCGCGGAAGACCTGCGTGAGTATTTCTCCAAGTTTGGCGAAGTGACGGACGTGTTCATCCCGAAGCCGTTTCGGGCGTTCGCGTTCGTCACTTTCGTCGACCCCGAGGTGGCACAGAGCCTTTGCGGCGAAGACCACATCGTGAAGGGCACGAGCGTGCACGTGAGCACCGCGGCCCCGAAGAGCGACTCGCACGCTGGGCCGTTCGGCAGGGGCCCCGGTAGACTCGACCCAAAGGTTGCGGCCCCTTTCGGTGGAAGCCAACACCACCATCACCACCACCAACACGCCCATCACGCGGCCACCGTCGGCATACAAGGGCCCGGCGTTTCGTCCGGCGCCGGTTCCGTGGGTAAAGTTAGCCTGGGTGGACCCGGCGGTTGGGGCCAGGCAGGAGGAGGAGGTCGAGGAACCGAGTTGCCCAATCTAGCGGCACTCGGCAGCAGTCTGGGTCTTGGGGCATCCGTGGGGAACGCGGGACAACCGATGGGCGGGCAGAACCTCAACTCGAACCCCGCCACGCTCGGACTTGGCGCGTTGAACTTAGGGGCTCTGCCTTTAGGGTCCGCTATGGTTGCCGCCGCGCTGGGGCAGGCGGGTTGGGGCCTTTTGGGCAACATGCAACAGCAAGGTCCAGGGGCTGCCGGCCAGGACCAATCCGGGGCCGGAGGAGGAGTCGCGGGGTCCGCGGGTGGAGTTCCCGGAACGGTGGGATCGACGGGTACGACGGGGACGCCGCCGGGGTCCGCTGGGGCACCCGGGTTCCTCAGTTGGATAGGGCACTCTGCCGGGACGGGGGACGGTTCTAACGCGGTAGGGCCGACTGCTGGACCGTGGCCCAAAAGGGATAAGAACCCAGCCTTCAGCATGCCCATCACGCCGTAGCGAGACGCGTGTCGTTTGGATGAATGCGAGAAAATTTGTTTTATGATTCTAATATGTCGTACTTTTTTTTATTTGATGTCTGAATTGGAAATGTGTGCTTCAAATGAGTGTCAAAAAATAGGAAGAAGCCTTTGTTGCATGGAAGGTTCGCAGCGGCGCGGTGAACTGCGAACGTATATTTGCCGCATTTTATTTTGAGATCGAGCGCGTGTGTAGGGTACTACGCAGAAGTTTACGTGTGAGTGTGTATGTGTTCTGGTGTGGAAAATTTATAGTGTTTTCGACTTGTGAAGAGCGAAAACAACGAACCAAACGACCGAACTGTACAAAAACAAACCGTATGAGAGATCGAAAGAGGAAAATAATAGTTTGCGTGGATGTGTTTCACGACGTTGGCAGCGTAAAGTTGACAAAACCGAAATTTTGTAACTTGTAAAACGTAGATGCTCTAAAATCTAAACAACTTTCTTTAATGAGAGAATTAATCTAAGCATAGAAAAATGACGGAACACCAATATAAGGAATTCAAATATGCTGCCAAACGTAACGTGATGTTTAGGTTGATCTGTTGATGAAAGAAATGCACAAGGAATGAAGGAAACAAAGGATGGATTTATATTGCCATCACATTGTAAAAAAATATATATACATTATACAGGCGTTATTTTCATATAAGAGATGTACGTGCATCATTGTGCCGTGGTTTTTAATTTTAATTTTCATCTCGCGCGCTTCGCTACGACAAGTCATTTTATTATATTACATACTTGGGACACACAAGTACCTACTACATAAAAATTACACACAAAAAGAGTAATTATTTTTTGCATGGTTATTCTCTTAAATCTTCATTTCCATCAACAAATTCTCTGAAATTAGAACGTTCTCACGCGCAACATTTTTCAGTATACGTACCACGCGACAATTACTATTTTGTATTTAAAGTTTTAGTATAATTCCTGGCCGTGAAATTCCATAGCATAATTTGACCAATTGTATACACATGGAAAGAAAGAAACTGGAGCAAACGTGTGGTTAATTATATATTATTAATTCACTTTCTGAAAACTATTTTTGAATCCCGTCTCGTAATCTACATTATAACAGGCTTTGAATTTTAATTGTACTAGGTAGTGCCAGGATAAAGTAACCAATCAGAATCAGGATGAAATTTATAATATAGAATTATTTCCTGACAATTTGTAACTGGATTAAAAGTACACCGCGCATGGATCGCGTAAAAGTACGCGCCATAAGAAAAGTAGATTACAAGTTTCAATAAATTCTGATAGTAAAGGTTGATAGAAATCCACCGTTTAAGTACATTTAGTTTTAGCAATTACCAATATTACTAGATAATATTACATAAAAACAGATAGATGCACTACTTTTTCACTCGGACACCGTTTGCTCCTCGTAGGACAAGACAATGTAGTTTCATCTTTTCCATAGGATAGATAATCTTGACCACTCCCCCTTCTCTTTCCTCGTCATAATACAAGTATAATACGTTTATTTTTGTCTTTTTGATCATCTTACTTATTCAGATGTTTCTATAAAGATAACCTGTATTCTCAAATGCAATCTATCAAGCGCATGATCGAAGA
The DNA here is from genome assembly GCA_034695945.1 of Glomeris hexasticha. Taxonomy (NCBI): domain Eukaryota; kingdom Metazoa; phylum Arthropoda; class Diplopoda; order Glomerida; family Glomeridae; genus Glomeris; species Glomeris hexasticha. The sequence continues at coordinate 5,273 of JAQIWR010002115.1, forward strand.
TGAGAACAAACCAAGAAAAAGCTTGACGATGCAATAATTACCAGAACATAAATCACACGAGAACCGAACCAAAATCTTAGAAATATACACACACACCAAAATATATATTTATTATTGAGAAAAGAAAAATAATGACTACTATACGGCAAAGAATGTTACGTGCCTTATAATTCAGAGAGTACACTTTTCATATGTGTCATGGTTTGGAGTAAATGGGCCGAGATGTTACATTAGTTATATGTTTGATTATATCCTATCATAAGGAGGTATCTGTGTGTTTGTGTGTATACATGAGAGTGGGAAAATTAAGCATCATTTGTGTCGACTAATTTTGATTATTATCTAGTTGGAAATTCAGTTGCGGATGGGCATGCTGGAAAGATGCGCGCAAAGGGTTGTAGTGTTTTCGATGATATGGTTTCCATTGAGGTCATCAGGGTCCCTGTTTATTTGTAAGTGGAAAACGAAAATGATATAGCTATGTTATTGAATTATTGGGGAATAATTTGGAGATGTTGGCAGTTTCGATGAACGTTTCGAGGCGCGGCGATCACTCGCGGGTCCGCGGGACTCGGATTGACAATTGTCAGGAATGGAGTGTGTAGGTTGGTGTGTTGTACAGAAAGTAGAGGAAAATGAGGGGTATCGATTTGCAAAATAGCAAAATAATATGCGAAACGGGTTAATTATAAGAAATGAAACTTAATCCAGTCCCATGCGAAAGACACAAATGTAGTGGTGGTGTATGTCAGAAAAGGGAGCTTTCAAAAAGTTTTCCAGTTTGCATTTTAAAGGTGAATTGACAAGGTTTTGTAGGTTACCCTTAGACTTTACCTACATGAAGAAAAACATAGGACACAACTTAAAGCATGTGTTGCAACAAAATCTTTGTGAAAATTAGTAAAGTTGTAAAGTTTGCCATGCAAATAGGAGGTTAGCTAGCTAGGCAAACATCCTAACTTAATTACCCCGTAGAACTTTAAGTACCAATAACTTTTTTGACAAACAATGAAGGAAGCAAGTGTTGAAATAAATACAATTTCTGGGAAAATTAGGGAAAACTTTACTAGCGCTAACTTTTGAAGTTTGCCATTCAAATAGAAGGTTAGCTAGCATAGACAAACCTTCTAACTTAATTATCCCTTAGGAATTTAAGTGCTAATAACTTTTTTTGACTATAATTTCGACACATATTTTGTTGCAACACTGGCTTGCTTTGTGCTTTTACTTTACAGTTTACACAAAGGAAAAGTTTCAGGGCAAATTACAAAACAATGTCAGTTAACTTTTTAAAATCGATTAATCTTACTGGAACATTTTGTGAATTATTTTCCTTTAAATTTGAGTTGGTGACCAGTTCGAGTGATGCGGTCATCGTGTCGTGAAAAATGAAACAACAACAGTCAAATTTACAATTGTAATTGCATATGAATGTATGTAATGTATGACTCACATGTTTCAGTATAATAACCAAATGCAATGTTGGTTATAACTTGGTTTGGGTTTATAAGAAGTGTACTGGGGAAATGTGCCATACTTACTGCTGTTGCAGGGAAAACTCACAAACATTTTATCTTTGATATACCCATACAAATCATTGTATTCATTTCTAACAATTATACTTTTATATCAACCAATCTTGAAATACAATTGATTCCTGTATTTTATATTTGAAAGTGCCATTTGGATTTAGTTCTAAGTTTCAACTTCTCAGTTGCATTTTCCCCCCAGTAACTTTTTTTCTCTCAATATTTTCAATGCAAATCATTTCTAAAAGTTGTACATGTAGTGTGGTGAGTGTGTGAATGTACTTAAAATTATGTGACCAACTTTTTGGAAGCTCCTGCAGCCTACCCCGTATATAAAGAACAAACTTGTTTATAAAGTGACCGAATGATTTTCTGATGTAATGTATAAGTGTGTGAGAGCGAGAGAGATGTGATGCTGTTGCAAAAGTTGAATTGCTAATTTTAAAAGTGATGATTGAGTTTGATCCCATTTTTTTGGCCAAACTGAATGATTGATATATATGCATGAAAATGATGAATTTGATTGGCTGTGTTTTTTTTATTTAGTCTTCTCAATCCCATTTGGCGTCCGTCCTGTTCTCTCGAGTGGACAGTGCCCAGTTGGTGACTGAATGGCTGAGTGGGAGATTGTGAAGCTGATTGATTGTCTATTAATTACTTTTGAGAAAGTAATATTTACTCATTCAGCACCATCGCACTGTTGTAACGTGACCGAAGCACATTGCGCGGGCTAAAATTCGTTAAAGTTAAAGATGGAAAATTGAATTGCAAAACATCACATCTGCTCTGCCAAATTTAAACGAATGTTTTCTATCATGCAGCTGTGTTTCAATGTTTTGTGCCGAACGATTTATAAAATTGCTTGTACGTAAACGCGCGTACGCCGGATCGGTACGAACTTCTCGCCATTCTCTTGTTTTCAGTAGTGCCGTTGTAATATTTTTATGTATCCTTAGATGATTTGTATACCAGTAGTTTTTACCTGTTGTCACACATACAAACTCTAGGCAATGGTTCTGAATGAGATACATACATATAATTGTTGCGAAAGCGGGTTTCGATACGTGTGCGTGATTGGTTCTTTTCGGTTTGTAGTGTGAAGAAAGCAAGTTTTAAAAAGCTTGCATGTCCAAGTAATTATGAATGTTTGATGTGCACAATCTCCACGAATGTGAAAGAACTTAATTCGTATACGTGAATGATTGAAAATGGCAAACTTGAGATCGTAGTGGTGCGTGTTAGAATGTTATATGGTACGTTGCGATTGCAAAAAAGAATGCTTTCAAACAATAAATTATATACCATGTCGAATAGGAATATTATTATATTATATATTCAACTTTATACAATCCCAATAACAAATTTTTATCACATGAAGATTCTCACCCTTGCGATATTAGCAGCACAGTGTTTTTCAAACTGGGGTTTGTGAAATCAACAAAGTGGGGTGTGGCCAAAATTAAATAAAACCTCAATAATTCGACACCTGGATAAGATGTCCCAGTTTAGAAGTCCAATCTCCATAGACGTTCATGTTTAATTTAAATGAAACTCCACTTTGTCGTCCGCAATTCAAAGTGGCGACAAATTATCAAATCTTGTGAAAGATATGATGTAAAGATATTTCCAAAAGTTTTGTCATCACTGTTAGTTAATTATTATAAGTAGTGTTAATTTTAGGATTTTTACTTGAGCAAACTTAAAGGTGAACTGACACGGTTTTGTAAGGTACCCTGAAACTTAAACTACCTGAAGATAAGTAATGAAGAAAGCAAGTGGTGCAACAAAATCTCTGTGGAAATTAGTAAAAAAAAGTTATAAGCTGTCAAAGTTTACCCGTTAGAGCGTTTAGACGTCCTATTACTCGATGGCCCCCTATCCAGAAAGCCAGGGGATCATCAATTATAAGGGTCTCGATAAATCTACGGTCAAACTTTGTCATCTTATAACTTTTTTTACTAATTTCCACATACATTTTGCACCACTTGCTTTCTTCATGACTTTTCTTCAAGAAGTTTAAGTTTCAGGGTACCATACAAAACCGTTCAGTGCCGTAGCCAAAAAGTTTGAAAAACACTGTTCTGTTTACTTAGGACAATATAGACAGCAATTATTTCTGTGTAAGGGTTTATTTTGCAAAGACATTTTCAGTTCAACTTATAAATTAAACAGTGGAGTCTACATGATTTTTAGTTAATTAAATGTGTAAAACAAATAATTCACACTGTTCAAAAAGATTCATACAGCATAAAAGAATACTGGTGTAAATTTGGTGTAACTTTCAAGTTGACAATATCTTGCGAAAATATATAGAGAAAACAATGTTTAAACAATTTATAAAGGCAATTGATTTTATACATATATTGATATACCATGATTGAGAGTGTAACAAGGCGGGCCCTTTTCTTCTTCACGAGCATTTCGGATCAAACGAGAAAATTTTCTTGGTCCAATGTGATTTTCCTGCGAGAAATTAATCAGTGTTTAACTTCTTCAGGGTTGTCATGTTGATTCGACAGCTCCTGTTAAAAGTTAAAACGCAATGTTTATAAAATTCTCTATTTTTTCAGAAGGCCGCGTGCCGACTTGCGCGATGCCGGACGATATGAGAAGTCTGAGGCGACAGCTGCAGAGACTTCACTTCAGGTAAAATACTTAATCAACTTACAGTGAGAACAAATTGCGGTAGGCTGAAAGCAGCTTGATGAATAGCGCTGTTGTAATACCGCAAGTTCATCGCCGCGATCTCCGCCTTGCTGAACTTGACGATCGGCTCGGAGAAGCGTACATCCTACAAATGAATAATAATTACACTTTATAACTGTTTCAAGTTGTTTAATTGTTCTTTTATGCAGGGGATACTCACAGGACTGATGCTGCACAAGAGGAATCCGATGCTGCCACCCGGGTATGTTGGTGTAGTTGTGTATGCGTAAGATACTGATGGAAACTTGGTCTTGCAGAAACCGATCATCTGCTTGATCAGTTTCAAATCGAACCAAATTGATTGACCTGTAATTAGAAGTCAGGTAATCAGTGTAGCCATACAGTATAATTGAGTTCCAGCCAATGTTTCATATATGTGCGGTTCAAAAATGAAACGGTAACATAATACAGTCAAACCTCTTTATAACGACTGTTTTGGTACAGTAAACCCCAGTTATAACGAACTGGAGGGGACTGCAAAAATGCCTGTTCGTTATAACCGGTTAATCGCCAATTTTGGGGACTAATTAGCTCAATTTTTGAAATCAGTCATGCTCAAGGCGTTTTTCACTCTTATGTCATAATTGGAAAAATTACAGATTAAAATTCAGGAACTCAAAGAAGACAACTTCGTTACATTATTCAAAAAGCAACAGCATGTAATTAAAGAGCAAAAAACTGTTCGTTTTAATCAAGAAAATCGTTTCCATGCAGTGACTGCAAAAGCTGTTCGGTTATAACGATCTCGGATTTAACGAAATAAACACCATTCCCTGGCCAAAAGATAGGAAATTCCCATATTAACGATGCAGATGTAACGAATTGGATATAACGTTTTCCTCGGATATAGTGAATCTTCGTTGCCTGAAATTTTGTCAAGATTAATGGGATATAACCAATAGCCAGACACCACATGTACTTTGTACTAACAACTTTCAAAAATGTAACCTATCAATTTTAATGTTGTTCAAAAAACAAACAGCAACTCACAATTTGTGATTGTTTTACACCATTATAAATAATGACTGGTGTATTTTGTTGGTACGTTGTACAGTATTGTATTAAAGGTTTTCCAAACTTCGTGGCTGGTGTGATTTGCTTGTATGTTGTATTTTTATGTTTATCCGGGTATAACGAATTCCTGGAATGATATAACGAACTGGTTCTCCTGTCCCTAGAAATTCGTTATAACCGAGTTTCACTGTAACATAGTTCGTTATAAACGAAGTTTACTGTGTATCGAAAATTTGCTAGTTATAACCAAACCCGTTTACAACGGCTGCTATAAACAGGGTGTCTTTATATCAGGTGGAAAATATTTCAATCAGAAATTTATTTACAATTATTTAGTAGGAATAAAAACTGCCGTAACATAGTTCTTCATTTTGTCCTATTCAGTAAATATTCTTGAATCTTCTCTTCTGATTTATGTTGACTTCTTATAGTTTTAAATCTTCTGCAGTGCACAAATTTGCTGCTATTTTGTCACATTTGTTATTGCAAATTTCTTAACATTTTGATGTTATGGTCGAAGTTGCATGTCTCATAAGCAAAGTACAATTGTCATTTAAACATGTGTGTGCTCTATGAGGAGTTAAATGGTACAATACTGCAATAATGAATATACAGAGTAGACAAAATATTCCATAATTATTTTCCCCATGTTGGAGAATACTAAAAACTTTATTTCCTTATTCGTGTACATATACATACCTTCAATTTGTATAGTACTGAATAATACTTACACTGGCAACAGATTACTCCACCTGGCCGCAATGCTTTCTTTAACAGGTCATAGTAAGGTGCCTCGAATAAGGATTGTGCTGGTCCTAATGTTCATTCAATTAAATATACAAGTTTAGGAATTAGTCTGTATGCAAACGTAAACGAATAAACACAAAATTACTAACTTTAGAATCTTAAAGTATGCAAGTGTGTATTGTACACAATTTATTTAAAAAGTATAGGGATTTTTAATATGGTATCAAATATTCAAAAGAGAATAACATACCTACAGGGTCTGAAGAATCGGTGATTATTACGTCGAAACTTTCTCGGTGTTTGCCAACGAACTCGCGGCCATCACCCACATGTAGTGTCAGTTTCGAGCTTGAGTAGCTGCTAGCCATGAAAGGCAAATATTTCTTGGACACTTCTATAACCTCCTATGGAAAGAGTTGGAATGAATGAATGAAATCGTGGCGGCAACGTTGAAGATATAAATTGCCAAATTAGAATTCTTTCAACAAAGTCATGAAAATTGTACGGTTTGAGGAATGTTAATTACTAAACAGGGTGTCTACTGAAAACGTCTGACAAATTTTCATGACTTTTCCAGGATTTTCATGGTCATTTATACCAAAAAAT
>JAQIWR010002116.1:0-11873 GCA_034695945.1 Glomeris hexasticha
AGATGAATAGACCGGTCCAAGGGGCGTCCAGCAGGGGGCGCTGGTATCAGTTGTCATTTCGGGAGCACAGAGAACGCCACAATACTTTTGGCCAGTGTACATTTAGTATAAAGACTTCAAGATAACAATTGATTCTATCGATTATACCATTATTAAATAGGCAAAACGCATTAAGTACAATTGCAACATATCATTTTGGCATACCGTTGTTGTATACCATTTTGGTACCATTGTTGCATCCCATTGTGGTCGCTATGTACTTGTTTATGCAGTGCATGTAGGTTAAAATAATTATCCTATATTAACTGAAGCCACGTGTTTTCGCCTGTATAGGGGCCATGGGCTAAGGTGGGATCCAGACGTTAGCCTAGTAGCAAAATAAACACCGCAGTTCTTGGGGAATTTCACTGTGAGGATATTGTATAAATGCGATGGTGGCACTCTTAGTTATGGTCTTTCCTTTTACCAGGAAACGGTCTTGACGGATGTGTAGCAGCTGAACGGAAAATGTCCGCTCCCTTATGGTTTACATGTAGCCTAACTAAACTTTAGGGTGGGAGGAAGAGAAATTCACCGACAAATGTTCTTTGACTTGCAGTGTAGACCTTACACCAAGTACAGCGTTATTTTTTGTCATTAACCGCACGAAGCACGCATGTTTTCTGTCCCAAGAAATCCCATCTTGTCCAAACAACTCGTTCGCTGTTTTATCAAGGAGGCTACTTTAACTTTTCATAATGCACAAGTGTCTAATCCTATAGCCTTCTTGCTGCGGCAACTTTTTCATAAATATATCTACCGAATATACAGCTCAAGATAATTTAGAATCTAGAAAGAAACATTGGAAAATTGTGAAAATGGCAATTAAAGGCTATAAATAGAAACTGAGGGATATCACACATGGAAAACAAGGATAAGGTTTTAAATGTCATGCATTAAACCACCGATTCAACATGGGCCAATCGCTTTGTTTTGAAGATATCACTTCTGCATTTTTAAGATTCTTATATAATTATTCCTGCACAGAACTGAAATATTTTACTATTCAAAGAAATTTGCTTACAAATTTTTTAACCAGGATTTGCATTATATATACAAGTTTATAGGCATGCTGTGCTGTTTGGTTATCTGTTTTTCCTGGCATAGTTTGACTCTTTCTTAACGGCGATAATGAAAAGCTTATGCTATTCATAAATTTTTTTTTATTCTTTTGCCACTGCGTTACATAAGAAATTTACAGTGTAGGTATGTAATTTTGTAATGTGACTATATACAGTATGACTAAAAATATTGCGAAAAACCATGTTATAATATAAACTTTGTCGTTGATCTACGTTATCACGCTGCAGCATGCATTAACAGCAAATTGGTTGTTTGGGTTTTTATAGAAAGTAACGCTCCGCTTACGATATGAAAATAAAAATCCATAAAAGCAAAAATCCATGAAAGCCAACCAGAATACCCGAAGTTGTCGCAATTACTAGCTCTTGTCAAAAAGGAAGAGCATTGTAAACGTGGTTGACGCTCGTATATGGACTGAATTTGTTGTAGTGCAACAGGGATCGAGGGAATGGTGCATGGGCTGTAATTGTTAGCCTCTGCCAACCGCACGGTTGCCATGGGAACCATGTAAAAGATGCCAGTTTATATGCGTTTGTTTGTGGGTTATATGGGAAACAAGGCGCTTGCTTGAATGCGCATTGATATCGTCACTAGAGGCTGACTTGGAAATGTTAGCAGTCTTCGAATCGATGTCTTTTTGTTCAAGACGTCCTTTCTCTCGTTCCTCTCCCTCTCTCATTCATGCACCTATAAAATTGTATTGTTTTCCGGGATTTTCGGATGCCTGCGCGCGCATGTTTTATTTTAGTACTTTTCCCATCTCACCGGCTATTCTTTTCAGTTTCTTATTTAGTCTGTGTCTCTCTCCCCCACCACTAGCTTTTTATGAATTAAAAACTGTGCTATATCTAGTGGAGCGAGACTTTATCGATTACTTTTCCTGTTTTCCCGTCTTTCAACACATCGATGGTGATTTGCGTCCTAAATAATATAAATTGACAGCAGCTTGCAGTGTCTATTCCTGCACTGTGCATATTCTATAATATATCTACTGTATTTAATATGACTTTTTATTCTGATTTAATTTTTTGTTTAAAAATCAATTATGTACTGCAAATTAAGAAACAAAGTTTTTCCAAACATAACTGATTTTTCCAAATACCCTACTCATATTCAGGGTCCTATGTGTTATAAAGCAAATAACGTGAAAAAGTCAGTGCCTGCGAAACTGACCAAAGTTTTTCAGGTCCTATGCCAAAGTAGCTCGCTATTTCCTATTGATTTTTATTGCACCGGGGTTATTTTTCAAGTGTTTGTGCTTGCGAAAGTTCTTCTCAAAATAAGAGTCAATAATAATTGTGAAATTCAATTGCATTCATGCATTATATTAATTAGTATTTGCATAAAATGCATGAACAATTTGGTGTTGGGCGTCGACAATATAAAATGATTGTGTTGATGGCCAGAATTTAATGGTCAATCTCCAATTAAAAATTGCAGAATTCAATAATCTGATAAAAGCCGCAAAAAATAATAAAATTGTAACAAACATCATTAACGGTGTATAGTAATTATCCTATACGGTCTTACTAACATAATTTCACTCGGTCAATGCATTCTCAAATGAAATTTGCCTAATATACCATTTAGTGTACGTTATTTTAGCAGAAGATCCTTATTTTTATGCATGGAAGTTATTGCAATACATATATTACAGAATAATTTAATTTCTAATATTATGACGTCAACTGTCTCTTCGTGGCTATGGTGACAACCTCTTGAAATCCAAAAATAATAGGTTATTTTGACAGGTTCTAGAAATCTGCCTTTGATGCATGTGTAAACAAAATGACTGCTCAGCAGCGTGTCAGAAGTTCAAAATGAAAACCTTCCGTCAATTTAAGATAAAAAATTTAAAAACATGTTTTGGCAGCTAGGTCTGATTATGGTACATGACTCGGTCAAAATATAGGATTTGTTTGTGAAAATGGATTTTGAGTTGTTTATGGTGGAATGATGTTTTAGAAAGCTGTCAATGTTGCGAAGCTATCGAAATCGCAGTTCTGCATTTAATTTTGGGATTGGGAAGGTTGTAACACTTCACTTCAACATGACATTGCAACTTGTAGTTTGCTGTAATAGTGCAGCGCCATTTAGCACTGTCCACTTATAGCGATGTTGGCTCTGCTTCTGATTCGAGGCTATGGTCTGGGGATCTAATTAAAGTTGTTTAATGATTTTAATTGTGGCAGTGTGCAGTATACTTGGTGGAACAAAAATAATGCCGGTTTGGGAATCAGTTCTCACTGACGATCATCTACTGATAATGTCACCCGTGACCTTGATGCACCGTATCAAGGCCATAATTATTCCCAAACAAGCACTACTTTTGTTCCACCCTGTATATTCGAGGGATATTGTTTGCCATTTACTTTGATGTACCGAACAATTATTATGACAGCCTTCGAATAGGCGTCTGTTTCCATGGCTTCCATATCGAACTGTCACACGCACAGGTCTGGAAAAGAGGCTGCTGAACACAAACCACTCATAATTAAAAGTAGCCTTCAACATTTTTGAATGACCCTATAGAAAATACACCTATACTAAAACGTCCAAAGTTGCACTACGGGTGGAGGTAAAAGTGGGAAGACGAGGCCACTGACCCATGTGGGAGTAAGTATGATCACTGCTACATTGGCATATAACTTCTCCCTCATTGGTCAAACGTCTCGTCTTCCCCCTTTCACCTCCCCTCCTCCTTCATAGTGCAACTTTGGATGCGGTTTTCGTATTTATGGTTGCAATTTGCACATTTTCACTGCTGCATGCACGAGCGATGAATATAAGAATGCAAAATTACTATTGTATTTTTCGGGGTAAGAGCATACCACACCACACCCCCCTCTTCTTCTCCAAGAGAAGTATCGCCACCCACATCTGACCAAGTGTGCCTTGGGGCCAAGCAACGGGAAAAGGAAACCAGTTTGTGACAGTCTATTGTTGGTCAACTTAGCAGATGCTGAGTGGGTGGCAAAACGCCCCGTGTAGGAGGAGGAGAGGGGAATATGGTATGCTCTTATCCTGAAAAATGCTATAGATCTGCTTTGAACTTCCTGTTTGGTGACAGCTACTGCCTTGATCCGAGCAACATTTTGCTCACTGATCCGAGGATGGGAGATCGAACTCGTGTTATACGTGGTTATAGAGGTTGATTCTTTGAATTAGTATATGCATTGTCTCCGATTTGGTTAATTGCAACAAAGCACATTTCTTTGGGTACATATGTCTTATTTAATTTTGTACTACTTCCAGATTGTAAACAAACCACACTGATGTACGCATTGTAAATCATTTCTTTAGTAAATGCATAACAATACAACTTTGATCAATCCAGCATCTCACAAAATAGTGAACAGCAATGAACAAGCTGGCATTTCACAGCAGCCTCATTCTTTTCGCTGGGCTCACCTGCATGGGTCGAAATGCGGTTCAGCTGTGTACCAGTCGCCATTTCACAAATCCCTATTAATTCATGTAATGTTTAAAATAATATGAAGCTAAATCATGGTCTGCAAAATTTATGTAGGGAAGCTTGGAAATTACCAAATGTCACATTTGAAAGGGTTTTTGATATATTCCGACATTTTTATACAAAATTAACCCCCTTCTGTGTTCGTAATTACAATTGCTCAAAAATGAATGTTTAAACCATGTCGCAATATTTCTTATTTAATCCAGTGGAGACTGTACCTATCTATAATAAGTATTGAGACACAATATGTGGAATTTTGTTATCAAACTATAAACTCCCCATTCGAATTTCGCACGCATCAATTAAAATATAGTTGGCTGAAGCACATTCTCTGGAAAAAAAAAACGGTCAAAATTCGCTATATGGCTGACATTAATGCTGAAAGTTTAGTGGATTAAGTCGCACGTTTTCTAGGAAGTACACTATACCTCTTTTCACTTGGGACGTTAATTAGTTTCTTCCTGCGCCTCGTTCGCATTTTTATTTTCTCATATTTCCCTTCCGGCCATAGTCTCTGATGTGATGTTAACGCTGTTTTCAAAAATCTCTCAGGTTTCGATCGACACCGGGTCAATTTGTTGTATCTATACGCAGCGCAAATGAAACTGAAGTTATATACCCCTTACATTAATGTATAGACCATGATAAAAGTTGAAACCTCGTGCAATTTCATCCTTGGCAATTTACGCCTGAAGGGTCCTGCTCTCGTTCAGTTATGTATAATCCTGAAACGACGACAGGAAATAAAAACGGCTCTGGTGCGGCGCTAATGGTGATTTATGCGTTTGGTGTAATAAAACACAGTCTGGACAAATTTACCGTTCGCTCCATTAAGCATCAGGGGCAAAGACTAAGATGTAGTTTAATCCTCGAGAAAGATCTGCGGGAACTTCCCTATGCATATACGCAGTACGATGTTAAGTTTGCAAATTTGCATGCAAGAGGATTTATTTGCTGGGCTAAATGCACAATATCCCTAGAAAAAGCATTGATCACATTAATTTTAACGCTACTATAACAGTTTCTCAGATAATAAAAGAAACCATGGTTTTCTGCTGTTTATGTTCCTCCTTCAGATTATTGCGCTTCATTGCAGAACATTTTACGTTACAAAAATTAGATCTTCGTTCAAGATGGATATCATCATGCATTAGCAATTTTTTCAAGACATGTTTACTGCTATGAAAGAAATTATGTGAATGCAAAATGTCGATCGAATGGCTTGTCCATTAACGTTTCAAGCTAGAAAATAAATCCTGCTGATAATGAGCCACTATACATGACTATACTAATCTTAAATGACGTCCACCAAACCTTCCACGATACCAAACCTGCTTCGAAAATTATGACAATAAGGAAGTAACTTTCCTTGGTACGTATATGCGCATTGAAAATGCAATACAGATTTGTTTCTCTCTATATTAAAAGGAGTTTTGGTGTCAGAATTGGCATAGAAGCACATGCCACCTATGGCAAAATTGCAATTTTCGCTCCAAAAAATGGCCGCCTAGTGGTAATGACATGAGAATAAACCTATGTACAACAGCTGCAGCTATAGATATCGGAGCACACCCTTATTATGCAGTATACATACTGTATTGTGAAAGCTAGTTATAAAACGCCACAGAAAGTTAGTTGGTTCTGGTTAGGAAAGTATGAATAGTGTTGTAATTGTATACTTGATTTCAACTCAACCTGACTCTAAATCAGAAAGCTTGTTAAAATCATCAAAACTTGTTAAATTAGAGATTACTTTATATCTAGATCGTTTTCATGATATAAACAACAAGTTATTCATCGTACAAGTGAAAGTTTCAATCCACTATCGGCATTTACGCTCTTCACGTGGCGATTGCGTTGATCGGTGTGGCCGACATTTTGAGCGTTGCTATTGGCTGGAATGTGCGAATGACGTAATAAACGTATCTATGCGCTTGTAATGCGTCTAGCCAATCATGGATTTAGGGTCAGGTTGAGTTGAAATTTAGTATACTATATGTTCAGTATACATATGCGTAATGAAACTCTTATAGGCGAGGAATTTTTTTTGGATTTCATTTGAAGATATAGCAGATTAGTATTAGGTACCTCAGACCGCAGGGCAAACTGGATGCTCAGAGAGTGGTTTCCTTCTTGCGCGTGGTTGGCATTGTAATGAAAACAACAAACGCATATGCTCTGGCCGGCCCAATTCTTCCTCGTTTGCGTTGTTTGTGCATGGGCATCACAACGACAGGGCTTCTTCTACATTAATTGCTGCTACCATGTTATTGTGTGGGAAAAGTAGAAAAAGTGATTGGCCATTTCAGCACATCAAAGCGCTCGAAAACACGCAGTTCATCAAGTCTGTGTTTGTCTGCGACTTGAGGGCACCATTTCATGCCTTTTATGATTGTGTTTACTCACAGTCAAGCAGACTATGAAAAATTAGAGATTTGTTCTCTGCTGTGGTCCTATCTTTGGGCTCCTTTTCACAATATATTTGCCACTGAATTTATCTTTGTGGCCGATTTGTTTGGATCGAATTGCGGTCCAAAACCATATTATAGTATAATTTCCAAATGCTCGTTCGGCAAAATGCCAGCTATATTAGGAAATATGGACGACTGGGCTTCTAGTTCAACCGCACATGCACGCACCTTCAAACTTGCAGCTCGGTAACTTTTGAAGAGATGCAATGCCTCAATCATTGCCCACGTGAATTGCACAACATGGTCCATTGCACGGACCTATAAAAGGACAAATTATGCAGCATTATTTTTATGCTAGACACACTTTGGCTGTTATATCACGATATAAACATAACATTTGAAAATATATTACACGCTATAGTATGCGTGCGATATCATTTTCATTTATTGTGAAACCATGCATGTCACACAAGTTATTTATAATTTTCATAGCTTTGAGAATGTATTTTATGTGGACGTGAGAGTGCATTATACAGAACGATCAGTTTTCCTTATAATAGAATATTACTATTAGTTAACATGTTTGCTTATGCAGGAAATAGCATTTTCCAATATTTTTCTTTGGATGATTGTTGCCTAAAAATCTATTTTTCAATAATGATAGTTGGTGATGTAACCAGGGCAACGCGCTGACGTCTGTATAGTACGAATGAAACATTTCATAGGTGAAATGCATTGCGCTGTACTAGGAATATAGCCTACACGTTTTGTTTTGTGCAGTTTTATATGGTTATATGTCACAAAACAATGTATTCATATTCATGTGAAAAACTTGGCTTTGCACGTTTTAATACCCTGGAGTTGCAATAGAATCTGTTGCCCTCGTGCTGGTGTTGTGTTACTAGTATATTATGCAATGCTTCTTTTCACCGCTAGGTGAGGTGGGTAAAACCTCAGATAAGATTTCTCTACAAAAAGATTCCTCAAGTGTGGCAGAATAATATAGTTTGTGCTCGTATACGACTGCATGACGTTGAGCTACTCTTAATTCTACTGAAAACACCTACAATTTGTATAATTCAACCAATTCAAAATCTTATTTTGTTTCCCGTTTTAGGAATGAAATGGTGCAAATATGTGAATCATAATTCATGGAGTATAGTAGCTATAATACAACCGCAAACTGCAGGATTGTTTCGCTATACAAACTGCTCGATTTAACAAGGACTGCATTTTTAAAAATTATTGCGTAATGTTTAAGAAAGCGGTGGAAGTCTAGGATTTGAATGTGATATTTCCATGTCTCAATGCCGCCTTTGTTGAAAGCAGTTGGTCCTCATCGATTAGGCCTGTTTGCATGAGGTACACGTAAAGGCGACGTAAAAGCAGTTTGATGTAAAAGCGGATCCGCACCGCCTGTAATTGATCTTTAAAGGCGGATGAACACTGACACGTATCGCCTCTCGCATGTTATTCTTCAAACCTCTCACTCCCTCAACTCGTTCATTTAAGAAAAGCACGGCGCGTAATCGTGTAAATTCCAAAATGGATAATCCATCTGGAGTGTTTGTGGCACAGACGCGTTTAAACTTCTTCAAAACAAATGTTCTTCATGTTTACAATGCCAACTGCGTGTTGAACGTGTACATTTAAGTTATCATCTGGTTTTACGTTTCATAATTATCTTTTAGATTATGCATGTTGAATATATAATAGTGCTTGGAACAAGACATGCAATTATGTTAGTGATTCCTGACCACATACAATACTTGGTAACGCTGTGAACTGAGTATTCGGGAAATAAAGGAAGGATATAACAAGGAAGGAACCATAGAGCTGTATATAAGTAGAACTAGAGGCGCAATGACGTGACCTCGCTTCGTTGCAGCATACGCCATTTGATGACAAGCAAGGCGCCATCTTGACAGGGGAAATGAACGTCAATTCCTGTTTGCATCGTGTTTTAAAAGGGTGATCAGGACAATTTCACACCAGAAACATGCTGCCAGACAATTACAGCCGTTAATGGTCAACTCCCGCTTGAATCGCGTTGTAAAAGGGTGACCAGGACAATTTGACGCCAGACAACATGACGTCAGACAACTTGACACCCCTCATACAACCTCATGCTATGACTCCCCTGTCAAGATGGCGCCTTGCTCGTCACGACTCAAACGTTCCATTGCGCCTGTAGTTCTATTTATATATAGCTCCATGATTATAGCCAAGGCTATTAGCCTCTCTAATAGCCTTGTTATAGCTCATTGATGTAACTTTAGGTAGAACAATGGGTAGAATTTGCTAGGGTGTTCTCGAATTCAACCATTTTTTCCAGAATAGGAACTCTTGTTCTTGGTACATTAACATTCGCATAGAGATACATTTCGAAGCAAAAAGTCTGCCAATTATGACTGATTTTTACTATAGTTTGAAAACGTTGCATTGCCTTTTCAGGTATAGGCCTAATAGTTTGTAAATGTTCCATTTTTAACGGTTTTTCATTCAAATAATAAAGTAAAGTGCTAAAATTTTTATTTTCATGTGTTATAACAGCTCTCCCACAATTCTTGGTTTGTTAGAGTCTACAAATATGATTGATTAGCGAGTTTAATAAATATTGTATAGGCTCCGAAAAGGAAAGACTGTTTTTAACAAGGGAGACACCTATCAGCGATCTGCAGAATTTCTTGGTTAGGGCCGTACAACGCCAACTGCGCGTTAAATAAGCGTTTAATCGAATATTAACCATAAACGTAAATTGTTCGGAAAGTCGAAATACATCTTACAATACCCTTTCCGTTATTTTCAGAAAGTTGAGATACGACACCACTGGTTAACGAATCTAACCTAACTTTCTAAAAAAATAACGGAAAGTGTATTTTAAGATGTATTTTGACTTCCGAATAATTTACGCTCACGGTAAGTTTCGATTAAACGCTTAGTTAACATGCACTCGACGTTTTACGGTTCCATTGGAAATGCAGACCGTAATAACACCCATCGGGAGTGATCATTCCCTATCAAGTTTGTCACCCTAACGTACGCCAGACGGTGCTGCGTTTCCTTCTCGGAAGTTATACTAACACAGTGAGAATCTACCAGTACCAGAGAAATTAAGGCAATACATGCATGTTTCGGCCTTCAGGCCTCGTCAGTTGTCTGTAAAAACCCGATGTATTACTAGTCAGTGCTGGGATTTGAACCCACAACCTCTGTTTGTCGTCAGAAGAAGGTGGTCCAAACCATTCAGCCACTGACACGTCGGTATATGCCAATCCGGAGATTGGCATATACCGATGTGGGTTTCACCACCTTCTGACGACAAACAGAGGTTGTGGGTTCAAATCCTAGCACTGACTAGTAATACATCGGGTTTTTACAGACAACTGACGAGGCCAGAAGGCCGAAACATGCATGTATTGCCTTAATTTCTCTGGTACTGGTCGATTCCCACTGTTGCTAGTGGGCGAGATAGTACCTTAAGGAGGAATAACTTGTGAGATAATGGATCAAAATTTCCTTGTATATGGTATCCAAAAACGGTAATTTTCCGTCTACCTCTTTTTCCAAAGTAAATTGTATCCTTTCATTAAAAGAATTTATATTCTTCAGGAATAATTCAAGATTTTGATCATCAAATTTGTGGATTGCAAACACATCATTCATATACCTCCTCCAAAATTTGATTCCTCCGTGTTTTTCTAACATTCTAGTTTCAAAGTTCTCCGTGACTATTAAGGCCAATATAGGAGCCAAGGGAGAGCCCATTGCCAGGCCATCTTGCTGTTTGAACATCTTATCATTGAACATAAAAACATTTTAATCATTCACAAATTTGATTAACCGTATCACCAATTTGAATTTGCATCACTCCAACCATTGTCCAGCAGTAATTTCTCAATAATAGGGTAGAGATCGTGTAGTGGTATACTCGGATACAGTGCCACCACATCAAAAGAGCACATAGAATAGCCACTCATACTGTCATTGTCAGAAACCGCAGTTTTTAAATATTGAATGAACTGTTTCGTGTCGGTCTCAATAATAGGGTAGAGCTCGTGTAGCGATTAGATTCACAAAACCGAAAAACTGAGCAGTTACATGTTGTAAACCTCCATCAATACCGGTCAAAAACCATTCGTTTGGTTCAACGTTTTCCATATCGTTTCATAAACTTTTTAGAGATAATATTCATTTCTGTTTTTGTATATTTGAAGAGTAATTTCCTGAGCACAAAACCAGCAATGTAACGGAGGCCAGCGTCATCACCATTCTGAAGGACTTTTGGATCCACTGCCACATCAACGTGTTTATTTAGTGCGAACAGCATGAGTTCAATATTGTTCACTAGGTTTTCAAAAAAATATTGCCTAACACAACGTTGCTGTGGTGCTGTCAATGTTGAATACACCTGTGTTACAGCAAAAAATAAACATTGACTTTTTGTCCACAAGTTACTTTCGAATAATAAATGTTTGTAGATTCTTACCGTTCCGGTGTTGAAATAGTAATGTGTTACGCCATCGATTTGTGGGCACAGTCTGATTTTTTTTGTGACCATCCAACACAAAAGACTTGTGTGTAACGACTATCCAATTTATATTTTAAAAGTGGCATATCCATATCCTGAACACAGAGTTCCGTGCTGGCCACATTAATATTTGGCTCATTATCTAGGTCACAGATTTGTCCTAATGATTTATTGACTGCGTCATCAATGATGCTCTGCAAAAATATAAACATTTCAGGGAAAGTGAAACCTTGATCACACCGCAACGAGCATTGCATTTAAAGGAGAACTGACAGGGTAAATTTCTTGTAGCCGATTTCTCTGAAAAAATTCCTATGCGTTAACAACATGTATT
>JAQIWR010002117.1:0-11872 GCA_034695945.1 Glomeris hexasticha
CGACAAAATAATTTTTCCCCCCAAAGTTATGCACTCATGAAGCTCAAAAGTGTATCACTTCACCTCATTTGACGGTATACTGCAACATTGCAGTTGCTACATTTTGTAAAATTACCTTCCGTTTTAGCTTTCTCTGCCTTTTCCGCATTTACCTCTTGTATAATTTCACCATAAGCATCCTAAAGATGACAAATTTATGGTGGTTAGTAAATGTATAGAATTGTAACAAAATGCACGTCGAGATCAGAAAAGAAGTTGTATTTTATAGATGACACCAAAAAATTGTATTCTGAAGTTTCCGTAGGAAATAATTAATTGCTATTTCTGCATTCAAACTTACCGAAGCACAGCCTATAATTAATTCTCTCAACGTAGTATCATCTAAAATGAAATTAATAAATTAACAACCACGTAATCTTGATAGTACGTACGGATACGTTACCTAGTCTTTGAATCCCATTATCAGATCCAAGACCAAACGAGCTTAAACTTCTCCTTCCCAGGCTAAAAGTCGACCTCCGCTTCATTTTAACTTGGATTTTACCGCCAAGATTTTACTATCGGAATTTGGGAAATGCCGTGGAAATACCACGTATATTTTCCCGCCAAAAAACGGTTAGTGAATCGGTATCTCCGTAATTCTTGCAATAACTGTACTTACGATTTCAATAGCGTTGGCTTGACATAAATGATGACCACTACATCGTAATATGCTGCAAAGCGCCTGGTAAAACGGAGACGTAATGCAGTAAATTTGAAATTTTGGATCCAAGTGCATTCGAAAACGAACTTGCGTGTGAACTGAAATGTCTCACCGAGTTTCAGCATTCGGCCGGCAGATGGCGACTGATGTCACGTCCAATCAACGACTTCGGCGCGAAATTCAAGTACACTTGACCATGAATCATATGACAGCTGGTTTAGTAGTTTACTTTTAGCACCCATAAAAGTAATTTGTAAGTATACGTATGGTGGCTGCTGTGTATGATGATTTAAGAGTAAAATGTTGGAAATAGATCGATCAGAGTAGCACATGCTCACAGCACATCAATATTCATTTTATCCATGCAATGTCGATTATTCTCTCATATTACCTATGCACTTTAAAATTAGAGAGTAGCTATTCGAGCATCAATAAGGATAAATCAATGAAGCAATTAAAGCCTGTCAATCTTCAATATAAAAGTGCACATGGTGTTCGTTTACGTTGAAAACATGTCACAACAACGTAGGTAATTAAAAAGTTTACTTGCTAGTTTAAACAATGTACAAGTATATTCAATACTTCATTTAATCTATATCAATTAGTAAAACAATTAACTGTATTTGCATATTAATTAACAAAGTAAACATTGTACTATTTGCATATTGATGTGACATGAGGGTATACGACTATTAAACGAGTATTTATACCATTATAATGATAATTATTTCATTGAAGGGACAAGTTGGATGATCAGGGATAATTGTAAAATGTTCACGGTAATGCATGACCAGTCTAGAGTAAAACCACTCCGAAAGACTGATGATATCCAAAACGACGCAACGGTTGAGAAGCTCATTTGGCCTATTCAGACACTGCTAAAAGTTCTACTTTTTGATATTGAGACATCACCACAATGGTGGAAATGTTTCAAGTGGATGTTCTTTCATGTCCCCCTTCTTGCATATCAACTACTGTTAATTGGATTAACAAGTTGCATCATATCCAGGCAGTATCAGTACTTTCCTGGCAACTGCTTGTCATGGGGAATTGCACTTGTTATCATGCAGATAGAGAATGTTTTCGGGCAGTTATGGCTACATAGATATGGAATTCAGTCTGCTAGAATTCTGCAAGAGATTTCAACCCACATCACTTTACGAGCAGCAACTCCGGAGAAAAGGAAACGACTGCTAAAGCTTCTGCGCAAGTTACGTTTCATTGTACCCGTGTCCATTATTATCTGGCTAATCCCAACTGCTATCACTATTGGAATGTCCATATATTACATGATTGCAACGAATGTCTTTAGCAGGGAAATGTTTACCCTGCTTGTATTGAAAGGGGAACAACCATATATCTACATTACTATAGTGAATGGTATAGGAATGAGTATTACTTCTTGTTTTAAAATGGCCACAACTGCACTGATCAGCTATACGTGTTCAATGGTCCAACATAAATTGGATGAAACAGAGACAATTGCATTGGAATACAAGACAGAGATATTCAATTTACCTGAAGATTTCCATAACAGAAGAATCGTAATGGACTCCATTTTGAAGAAGACTCACGATTGCCACATGGAAGGATGCAGATTCGTGTCAAAATATGATGACCTTATATCTTTTTATCTGTTATTCTCTTTCGCCTGTGATGTTGTCTCCCTCATTCTCATCTTTCGCATGTTGGAAGACAATTTATTTTCTACAACGTCTGTTTGTCGGTATTGCACCACTATGTTGATAATAGCAGCTTTTCTGGCCAAGTACTGGTTCACAGCTTCTGTAAATACAAAGGCAAGTTTTACATCAAATTCAGTCAATTAGCCACTTATGAACTATAAATTAAAACATTGCATTATATCATGCTAAAATCAGGTGAGTGAAGTACTGAAAAATATTCCAGGAGCAGATATTGCAGTCAAACATCATCCGAACAACAGCCATTCAACTGAGGTGAGGTAGCTCTACATATACCTTGAACACAGATGGAACAAAAATTTGGTCAAAAAAAATTATTTACAAATAGTGTAAGAATATGTATAAAAAGCTTTAAATTAATTTGAGGGAATACATTTAAATTGCATATGTCTTACAGTAAAAAGTGATTAAGTTCCATATGTTCGGGTGAAATTTGACCAGATGAACTTATAGTTGAAAGTGAATACAGTAAATTAAATCACCTGCTTTTCATTTAGACACAGGCAAACTTGCAAATATATTGTGCCTTGATGGCAATGAAACCTCCAAGCCTAACTGCATGGAAGCTGTTCTCAATCACCAGAGGATTCTTGTTGGATGTAATATTGAAGAGCTCAATGTCAATATGTCTGACGTACAATTCCAATATATTGGAATAATGATATCAATTGATTTTATATATTTTCTTATTAAATCCACTAAATTTTAGAAACGGCCATATATTGACAATGAGCTCAATGAGGAAGAACAACGTATAATATACCAGATATATACTAAATGATACACATTTCTTTCATAGATCGTGGGAACTGCAGTGACATACACCATCTTCTTGTACCAATCCCTGCGAATGCATGCGGCGCCGAATTAATTCACTAGTAAATTTAATAATTTGATAATATCACAATATATATCTGTACTACAAAAGGAAATTCACTAATATATAATAAGCAACTGAATTAAAATATACGCACACAGCACACTAACATTACTATTATTCCCTGTGCGTTAAGCAGAAACAAATTGACAACATTAATAAAAATTGTGGAAAACTGTGGATCTGTTGGAAAATTGGACTTTTTTTGGACCATGTATATGCAAGAGTGGATGATCCACTCTTGGTATATGTTACAGGCAAAGTGCACACAGCATAGGCCATGTTCGCATTTAAGCAACACCGTAAAACGCTGATTGCGCGTTAACTGAGCGTTTAATCGGAACATTAGCGTGAACCTAAATTGTTTGGGTGCTCGAATTACATATTATTATCTACTTTTCGAAATTTTTGGAACCATCGATTAGGTTTGTTAACCGGCTTTGTCGTAACTTACATGTTCGTCGATCACGTAAGTGACGTTAAAAACGTGACTGATGGTTGCAAAAATTTCGAAAAGTAGATAATAATATGTAATTCGAGCATCCGAACAATATTTAGGTTCACGCTACTGTTTCGATTAAACGCTCAGTTAACGCGCAATCGGCGTTTTACTATGGTTTTACGGTGGTGTTTATGTGAACATGGCTTACGCTGTGTGGACACAGCCTGTGTTTTTACATATTCTCGCATAAACATTAAAAAAACATGTGCTAAACATCCACAGGTTTATCATTTTATTCAACCAATGAGCTCATTGATTCAACATGTGCATCTCTGTATTTTCAAAAAGAGCGGTTTCACCATTTGTAGATATTGCACACTGCACATGTCTCTGATCACATAAACCTCATTGCTCTGATCAAGCTCTGCATCATGGTGCTCTGCATGATGAACCATTGAATCATTGATTGAACCAATGATTGAACCAAGGATTGAACCAGTGAGATTGAACCTTGGACTGAACCAAGAGTGATTGAACTAATTAAAACCTATAAAACAAAAAATGACACTTCAGTTCTATTCCTTGGTTAGGAAAATCTGAGAAATTATGCATATTACCATCCACTCTTGATATTACGGAAGAGCGGAGACGAATTTGTGCCCGAATTTGTAAAAGAAAACGTTTCAGATTTCGCGGTTTTCGGTCATTGTCAACGACGGCGCTTGTGCTACTGGCTGTCTCGATATACTCTCCTATATCGATACGCGATCGATATTTCTAAATTAGGACCGAATGCAGAAACGGCGGCAAAAAGCGGCAAAAAGTCGCAAAAAGTCAACGAAGTAGCTTAATTTGGTGACCGTGAGTAACAAAATACACCCAAAATTAGAACAAAGGTTAGTAATGATTAGTAGAGGCCAAGGTTGAGGTTAATTATTTTTGAAGTTTATGTTCTATAAAATGCAACCGTTTTTTGTTCAGAATTTCGAATGCCAATAACGCGTACGTATACATACATGGGCTTGATCTTTGTTTACCAGCACGGGTACCTGTTATGAAAGGAAACGAAAGGCATTATGAGTGACCTTGACCAACAACAACCTGCGGACTATAATCGTATTTTTGAAGATGTGGAAGAAGTGCTGAAGATTTTGCGCAGTAATAAAGTTCCAGAACCTTTGGACGCCGACTACATATTTAATCGACTTGAATCGCTGAATGGACATAAAAAAAGGCTGGACATTGTGGTAATGGAAATGGTTCAACGTTGTTGGACCAAGGTTCAACCGGTTCAACCTAAACCCCCAGAAGACAGAGTGGATTTGTGGCAATGTAAGTCACCTGCCTAAAATGGTATATTGTCGAGATGCGTAATATCACGTTCAGTAACTGTCTTCTTATTTACACTAGTAGATAGAGCATCATCCAGTCTTGGAACCAGCCAAGGAAAATCGGACAATGACCCAATTACTATTCTATCTGATGATGAAGAACCCAACTTAAACAGGGATTCCCGTGTAATGGTTGAAACCCTTTTACGTGATAATTTAAATCCGGATGTCCCAAGTGCATCAAAATTAAACGCTGTAATAGCACCAGCAGTTTTTCACATGAATTTTGGAGCTGGTTTGTAACTGCACATATATAATGCAAGATATAACATTCGTAATACAATTCTATAATGATAATTATTCCTGTATTCTAGCTTATGGAGTTAACACACTTGCAGGAGGATATGCAAGAGGGGGATTTCCGGAACCAACTGCTGCTCTAGGAGCACCTACAACAGTAGATGTAAAGTATTTAAATGAAATTCTGAAATATTTTGTACAAAACATGCAAGTGGGATGTTGTCAAAATGCAAGAAATAATTATTTTCAAGCTATTTTGTGAGAATTTCTCAAATGAGAGATGGATTGAAATTGCTTTTTTAAAGTTCCTTAATTTCGAAATAGGTTTCATACAAAATGCATACCAAAAACCTTTAGCTGGGTAGCATGGTGTTGGAGAAATTATGAGTGTATTTAATGCAGTAATTGACCAATAAATTCCACAACTCATAGATATGAGGTCTTCTTTTAATTGATTTTTGATTGATTTCACAATTGTGAAATTGCTACAAAAATCCAGACATATATTCATTACATATCAGTAGGCACCCTGCTTATATTCTCATTTATATCTGGATTTTTTAGTGATGCATATTGAAATTAAGTTTGACATTACAGGAACAACACACACAAGGGAATGCATTGCCATACGCAGCATTTCCAAATCCCGGAATGAACCAAGCTGAAAAGCGGAAATCGGTAAAAGGCGGGGATGCTA
The DNA here is from genome assembly GCA_034695945.1 of Glomeris hexasticha. Classification (NCBI taxonomy): domain Eukaryota; kingdom Metazoa; phylum Arthropoda; class Diplopoda; order Glomerida; family Glomeridae; genus Glomeris; species Glomeris hexasticha. The sequence continues at coordinate 6,054 of JAQIWR010002117.1, forward strand.
GTACGAAACGTATTCGTTTTGCGGATGGTGCGTCGACATCGCGGGCCGCACCAGCTGAAATGCTAAACGTATGTAAAAAGTGTACAAATAGGGTATTAAAAGAACCTTGCCTCTGATCGAATATTTTTGCTGCAGGCCTCTTTTGCTGTTGAAGTTTTAAAAAGCCTACAGAAAAGAAAATCTGAAAATGCTCCTGCAACCCATGTGACACCTCACGGTGTGGATGACACGATCGATACAATTGCGCGTGCCACTTTACCAGGTCCAAAATTAGATGAACATCCAACATTCGTCCAACATTTTACTGCCATCATGGAGATTTTTCCGGATGCCGATCCAGACTACATGCTGAAACAAATCCAAGATCAGGATGACATCCACTTGAAATTTGATGCAATTGTTCAGCGATTTTTGGATCGAAACGATTACCCAAAATTGGCCGATATTATGGCGGAAAGAGCACGGGATGAGGAGTTAAACAAGTACAAAAAAGGGTGAGGCGAATTTGACATTTCAGCGTACATTGTAGAACCCATAAACAACTGAATACTTCTCACCATTGCAGGAAGTGCACAGCAGAAGATTTTCTTCAACTCTACGAGGATCCAGTGAAATATTTCTATGACGAGTCTCGCACCGTCAGTGATAGTTACGCACAACTAGCTGCTGCATATCTCTGGAAGGAATTCGGGAAATGCACATCAAAGCCTTTCATTCAGAACGTACTCAAGAAACACAATAATCACTATGTTCCTACTTTCAAGGAACTCCAAGCTTTCGTATCAAGTAAGTGAATTGCCACTCTTTTAAATTCAGCAGGAAAGATTTGAAAATGTTGATTATCTAGAGCTGGGAAGAAATGGGCGGCACAAAAGTGTTATGATGCCGAAAGTCTCCGACGTTAATTTTTACAAGGAACTTGAATTCCTTCGTCTGGAGACCAGCATAAATGGTAACATCAGTCAATACATCCTGAAATAAAGTGAACTTTTTAGGCATTGTTTTGGTTTTTGTCAGCAATAATTGAAGAGAGGAAAGCGCAACATGCCAAGAAGATCGAGGCTGCTCGTCAGTTAGGATGTATGCTGGAATGTTCTTGTTGCTTCGATGATGGTATCCTGCCAGAAGAAAGTGTGACATGCGCAAGCGATCACGTGTTCTGTAAAGAATGCATAACACGTGGTGTAGATGTTGCTCTGGGTACGTTGCTCACGTTATAAACTTGTTACTTGGTATACTTGCTTAAATGCGTTTTCTCATGAAGGCCAAGGAAAAGCAGAGCTTCAGTGCATGGCCGGGGAGTGCAAGGAAACCTTTTCGTTGAAAGTGCTGCAAGAAGCATTGCCAGCCAAAAACTTCTCAAATTTCCTGAAGCGTTTGCAGTATGAGGAACTGCAGAAGGCCAATCTGGAGGACCTAGTCACCTGTCCGTTTTGTTCGTTTGCAGCTATCGTGCCTAACCCTGAAGACAAACTTTTTCGCTGCCTTAACGAAGAATGCAGTAAAGTGACTTGCAGGTACAGTGTGATTACATAACTAACACGTAATTGGTGTATCAAATGTTAATTGGGTACCATTGTGTTTCCTAAGGCTTTGCAGTGCGGAAAACCATCTTCCGTTGCGGTGTGATGAAATCGAAAAAGACTCGGAAACTAAGATGAGGGTGTACATTGAAGAGCGGATGAACGAAGCGCTGATTCGCACGTGTCCAAAATGTGGAAAAAGATTTATGAAATCTGAAGGTTGCAACATGATGACGTGCACTTGCGGTGCTCACATGTGCTACGTCTGCCGACAGCCGGTTAAAGATTACAAACATTTCGCGGAGGGAAAGTGAGTACGATTGCGCCCAAATTACGTTTCATGGGTTGATTTACAATGGTTTTGGCGTATGCTTAGATGCCAACAGAACTCCGACACGCAACTCCTTCACCAAGCCGAGTTAGCCACTGGTGCCTCTACGGCCAAATTAGAATACCTTTCCAGCCACCCCGAAATGGTTGGGAAAGACCTGAAACACGACCCAACCAAAGACTTAACCGTGAACCTGAACGCTCCAATGAGAGATTGGGCAGGTCCGCGTAGGTAAATTTTATGGACTGCATTGTTGATGCCCTCCATTGCGTATCCCATGTTCATACTGAAAATTCTTGAAAAGATGTATCCAATTTTCGTTGTACAAATCTGTCTATTTTTATATTAAATTGTGAGATATAAATAACTCCCAACGTTTAGCATATATTTTTCAACAAGTGCACTAACTAGATGTTGTAAAAATTGAAATATGAATTTTGTTAATAAAGATTGATATTTAATGTGTTCTTAAATGATGTAATGAATGTATTTTCTAGTCTGTATTATATTGTCCAACTGGAATGCGAGCAATGCAGTTCCATATGAGAAAATTTCTTGCACCCAGAATTTAGTGATTGTGCATGCTGTTATACACTGCATTTGCAGTGTGTCGTTTTGAATGCGAGGTGCAAGTTTGTTAAAAGAGTCTTCTCGTAATTTAGACCACTACGTGGAGGAAGAAGAAGACGGAGAAACGGACGATTCCAGTAACAGCTCTTGGTCAGAGCAAGGGTCTGAGCACAGTACCTCCGATTTCAGTGAAAATGATTACTATAATAATCGTGCACACCAAGTTCAACCAGAATTTGATGCAAGCCAAAGTGATTCGAGCCAAGGACAGGAAATCAGTTCTAGCAGCAGTGATACAAGTGATGGATACAGTGTGACAAGACATGACCACGAAACCAGTAGCAGTGATAAGGGTGAAGCTCAAGAAACGTCAGACAATGGATTGATTACTAGCACAGACATTACCAGCGAGGACTCAAGTGGAAGCGATAGTTTTGCAGATGAATACGAGTAGCTATCAAATTATTGATTAATTTCACTGATGATTTACCAGTTACAAGTGCAATGTAATTATTATTATTAATGAGTTAAGGAACAAGTGATTGCCATATTGTTGAATGCAAACTTTCAAGATAGTTCATCTGTGATATTGCTGCAAATGTATTAGTGAAAATGTTTATTTTGTCTACCTCACTTCATGTTTTGGTAATCGTTAACTGTATTGAGAATTTAGCTATGCAGTTTGTAATTGAATATTATATGATATTAAATTGTTGCTATTTTGCCATGATAACATTTATTTTCATGTCTGCTCGTACACCTCTCGGTAAACGAAGAGTTGCTTTACTGCAGCGCACAGAATTCATAATTTAACGAATTTCTCTACAGTCTACCTATCTTGAACGACTTAGAAGTTGAAACACTGGAAACAAGGGCCAAGGTTATGAAAGGGCACAGTATTACTTTTTTGATACATAACATGCGTAAAAACCTTTTCATCCACGCTGTTACTATTTTGTGACTCAATTTAAATCCAAAAATATTTTGAATCTAATTTCCCATAGGCACGAAATATTTGGAAATCAAAATTGGTTCCTTTTTTAAATTGTAAAAGCGTACTATGATGTTTTGAACCCATTCGAGATACTAAATCTTGTCAATGACTGTTCTGGCACAAAATAAATCGCCAATTAAGGAATTGCGTAGATATATCGTTGTTTGTATTTGGAAACCAGAATTTTGCAATGTTGTTACACATCAAATGCAAAGTCTTGTCACAAAATATCATAAATAATAATGGCAAAATCAATTTTAAATTTTTCAATATACAATGTCAGCCTCAATACGAACTTACATATTTGACTTGATTTTTTTCCCGTAGTCAACGGTGCACCTAGAGTTTTATACCTAGTTCTTTACAGGCAATTTTTATAGTAGGCATTTTTGAAGAAGTTCTTCATCACACTGAATATTAAAAATTATCCAATGTTAACTGGCTGCGATCCAGCCAAGCGCATCTTTGCAATCGTACAATACACAATTTAAAGCTACAATTAACCTACGTCAAAACGTGCATTCAGGTCTGTTGAAGTTGTTAAGTTTGTTGCAAAATGTTCATACATTAAGGTGAACATAAAAGAATAAACTGCATGATTGACAGCTGTGTACGCAATTCCATCTATTAGCATGGAACACATGACAGTCAACGACACACATTTATACTTTCACACCTTAAAGTAATAAGATTCACGCACAATAACTTCAAATAAACCTGTGTACTAGTTATCGCTGTAAAGGCTAAATACCACACTCATCGTGCAGTAGTCCATAATCTATTCGTTTACTTACTTTACATATATGTAATATAATTAAGCTGTGCATATCTGCACCAACTTACGCAATGGCCTAAATGTTTCCAAATTCCAAACTGGAATGTGAACTACTGCTAGACAGCGATTCCTGAACCACGTTCAAATCTAATCTCCGCCGCCTTCTGATGATCACTCGCCGGTCGAAGTCGGTCTGAGTTGGACTGCCCGCGTCGGCTTCGTCACCGCTCGAATCGTGCTCGTACCCGTTGTCCCAACCTGGGGATGAGGCTTGAAGCACGTGTTTGTAGTTTTGAATTGTCTCGTTCAGCGACCACAGTTGGCACAGTAACGACATATCCAATTGCCTCAGTCCCACCTATTCAAAATCAACTTGTTCTCAATTATTCTACAAAAGCGTATTTAAATGCTCCAATAATCCCCAACAGCTAGCACAACAAGATACACTTTGGTATCATCTAAAAATTATTGAAGCTGTTTAATTTTTGTCACACCAGACAGACCAACTCACCATTTCTCTTCGTAAATGCACAAGTTGTGCGTCCAAACTGGACGGTTTCCTCGGCTTTGGAGGAGGTACTGGTGGTGTGAGAGACCTCTCCGTACCACCAACCCCACTTGTCCTCGACTGCATCTGCTGTTGAGCAATACTACTGTTCGTTTGTCCCTGTTGTCCACTTGGTCCTGGACCTGAATACGTGCTCCTGTTCAGGTCTTGCTGGATCATGGTCCTCATGGTGTGAATCCTCTCCATCTCTTTCCATTGCGCGCTTGTGAAGTTGAGCAAAGCACTTAGGCTTTTCGGCAACGGTGGCAAACCTTGCAACGATTCCATCAGCACTCAACTTTTATGGCAACTAGAGTACGCTATATCATAGATGGAAGTAGGCCTAATTCGCATCCACTCACGCATCCTTTCTTCCCGCTAATGAAACTAAGTGCGTGGTAAAGACAAACAATCAAGGCTTTGGCCTTGTTCGTTGGTTGGCGGGTTTCGATAATGGATATGAGCAGAGATTAGACGTTGTAGTAATTAAGAGTCTGTGAAGCGGAACAAAAGTATCCATGCATCATTCAAACTGCCGATCCCTGCGGACGGAAGAAAAAACAATTATTGTTATTATTCCATCCTTCGCTACCGTCGCACAACGCTACATTGTATTGAATGAATGAAAGCATTCTTCTTACGCTGGCTTTTACAGCATTCTTTTAACCATCAAAAACAAATTCGTTCCGCGGTGCTGCTCTACCGGGTTGCGTCTTCACGGCATGACATTTCAAATTAGAATGATTTCAGTGCTTACGATCGCTGATAGATGGCGCCACCTGTGAAAAATGTCGCAGCTGCTGCACTCTGACATTTGCAAATTTTTTAAAAACTGGCATTACAAAAACCCAATTTTGTCAATTAAAAATAATTTCGCTAAAACAAATCCCTTGACCGGATACGTCATCTTCATTCTTTTATACCTAGCCAATAACCATTAAATTTGTATCTGATTTTAACAATTTTAATGAATTTTGGCCTTATATTAATTTCAAAATGCAAAATTTAAAGGAGAACTGACACGGTTTTGTAACACCCCATGATATTCGGAAAACAGAAAGAATGATGAAAATTAAAAC
>JAQIWR010002118.1:0-11872 GCA_034695945.1 Glomeris hexasticha
GACAGTTATCGCTTTGTCAAGGAGTTGCAACTGCACTTGAAATCAGCAAATACAAGGAAATAAATACTCTACAGTGTTGGAAATTATGCAAGCTGACGAACACTGTGCATGCCAGAAATTGCAAGCTGCTCTGCTCTGGGATGAAGTGTGTGCATTGTTTGAAGCTTGCATATAAATTCAGACCCCACTTCCAACAAAGGACAGTAAGCAAGTTCTGCAACAACAAATTCCTTACCCGAAATGAGATCATCAAGAAAATAGGCTGTATTCAAAAAAGAAAATTCACTGTTATTGCAAAAAATAAGAGACTGCAGCAAAAATTGCATAAACTATTGGAAAGTAGATGCAGAATGAGCGATGAGCAAAATGAAGACCTCCTGCAACTCTTGGTGAAAGCAGAAAAAGGAATAAGCACAAAGTGTCCATTAAAAGCATTTTTAGGCAAACAGCTGAAAGCTGCAAGGAGAAAAACGCGCCATGGTTTCAAGTGAAACCCAGAAATTGTTAAATGGTGCTTGTACATACATAAAATGTCACCATCTACCTACAAGGCCATCCGTTCAAGCAAATTCTTGATCCTACCCTCAGAAAGACTTTTGTTTGACTTTGGGAAATACATTACGAGCTCACCTGGATTCCCGGAAGAATTACCTGACCATGTTGCCCGAAAAATTGACAAGTGCAGTGCAGAACAATATTATTCATTGGTTTTCGGTGAAATGAAAATCAGTGAAGAAATAGTATACAAGAAGTCAACCAGGGAGATGATTGGGTTAGTCCATCTTAATGACTGTGAAAATGCGCTATTGGATTTGGTAAACAGTGATGGGACAGTGAAACCCAAGGCCTTAGCAAGTCAAGTTTTGCAGTTAACAGTAAGAGGACTGACAAATGGCATCTATTTCCAGTATGCATATTTTGGGACAAACTGCGTAACTGCCACACAGTTGCGAACTATAATACTGGAAGCAATAGAAAGACTCAAAAAGGAAGGAGTTGAAATATTGATGCTAGTTGGTGATGGAGCTGCAATCAATCGGTCTTTGTTCAATTTACTGGCTTCCGACAAGAACAATCCATTTTGGATGGGTAACCGATTTGCTGCAAATGGTGAACGATCTATATTGTTCGTGTCTGATCCATGCCACCTTATAAAAACCATAAGGAACAGTTTTTCTGCAAGTCGGTACCCAAAAGCAGGACAGAAAGTAAAGCGCTTACTCTGGAAAAACAAGCAGCACATAATATGGAATACTGTACAGGATGTCTACCGAAATGACTTAGAGAATTGTCCTCCCATTTTGCCAAATCTAACATATGAACATGTGTATTTAACAGCCTCCTTTCAACAAAGAGTTTCGTATGCAGTGCAAATGCTGAGCAACAAAATGGCTGTTGCAGTGCAGAAGTCGTTTGGGGATGATGCATCGGAGACAACACAGTTCCTGAAGATATTCAGCAAATATTTTGATTGCCATAACTCAAGAAATTTACTAGAAGGCAGACATAAAAGGAATCCTGACGTAAATCCGTATTTTTCAGCACATGATCAACGCTTATTGGTAAGCATGAATTAAATGCTCATTTTGTTTTAATTATCCGGACAATTTTTTTGTCCATCCCAACAGTGGCTTGAGACTGATTTCATTAATTATTTAAATGAATGGACGTCAGATGTTAAAAACAGGCCTGGCCAATTACCTGAAAGTGACAGAGAGATAATGCTATTAGCAGAGCCTACTAGTATTGGATTACAAATGAATGGTAAGTCAATTATGAAATTAATATTTGCCATGACTATTTATTCTCTTTGCATGCCGAAATAGCAAAATCTGTACCAGCTGCTATCATATTTCTACTAGAGAATTTTCCCGCCAAATCTCCCCTTGGTTGCGGCGTTGGGTTCCACACGAACCGGAAGCTCATTGGTTGGGAGCTGGGCCCAGAGCCGCGCCCAATCCGCCCTATGCCTCTTAATCCCGCCTTCTGACCCTTCATCCCGTCCTCCAACCCTTCATCCTGCCCTCGGACTCTTCATCCCGCCCTCCGACTCTTAATCCCGCCGTCAGGCCCTTAATCCCGCCCCGATGACGTTTTACTGTATCACTCTATTGAGCTCCTGGCCACTTCTTGTCCGGACAGGGAGGTGGTCACTACACGTCGTTCGTTCTATTGGACCTCCTGGACCATGCTGGATCATTGGTTAGGGTTAGGTATTCTCGCCATTCAATGGCTCTTGTTCATCGCCCTTTTCGGGCCCTTGATACCCTCAGTCCAGCATGGTGCCAGGTAGGTACCAGATTAGATTGGTTGTACTGATATGGGTTACACCTTAAACATGAATCATTCCAACGTTGTAAATATCATTAATCTGACCATTGTTCAGCATAATAAATATTATTACTGTTCCCTGACATTACGAGAGAACTGATTTAAGTGGTGGCCCAACTGGGCCCACCACAACTGTATGTGAAATTTGGGTCGCGAAGAATGACCTGTTGAAAGGCCTTCTTAATTCCTTCAAAATCCAGGTCTGTCTTCCCAATTTCCACGAATGTGTTGTTTAACTCTTGGTGGTTTTTGTATTTTAGGTCAGCAAGCAACATTTGTGCATGTAGAGTAGCCATATTAAGTAATTTATAAAGTTTGTGTTGAGATTGTTAAATAAATACTATTTTCATTACCAGCAGATCACTCTTGATTGAAACTTTCTTCGGAGTAGGTTTACATTTTACGGGAGCCTTTTTCTGTGAAAATGGTTAATTTTTGGCTATACTTTTCAAAAAACAACCACTGGTAACATATAATCACAGATAGCATGCAATAAATGAAGTGCATAACCAATGGCAATTATCTTAAAGGTGGCCTGACACACCCAAACCTTAGGGAAATGGTTATAATCAATAAAAAAAGCAGTTGGTAAGGTAACTTAACGGGATCTTTGACAACAATTTTGTATTTTACACACAACAACCCCTTTTATTAGTTTAATTGTGGACATGATTTATTCATATTATTGGTATTTACATATTTGAACAATAACTTTAGAAAGTCTGAATGTACACCATCATTAAATAATTATGTCATTTGCTTCACAAAAATCTCCACTGCATGTGATTGGTACCCTTTCTGATTATTATTTTTTTTAATTTGACTAAAACCAGGCTGCACAAAACACAATTGTTTACAACGAATAACTTCGATCTACTGCATCAAACTATAAAGATATATTAAAAAAGGCATGCAACCTCTTAATTAATTAATTAAGAAAAATTATGTGCTATTTTGCAGAAAAGAAATTTTACATAATAATTTTTGCCAGAGCAACTATTACATCACAGAATTCAAAAATGGTGCAGTCAAATGACAAATTATATAAAAGTCATATAAGAAAACTTGCTGATTTATTTATGCTATAATATGTCCACAGAAATTGTTTCCAGAAAACAGGTGCAATATTCCATGGAATTCCTTACATCTTCCCCATACAGATTATTAAATTGCATTAGCAGAAATATCTCTTACGTGTGGGTTTCAAGCCATTGAATTAAAAGATAATTTTCGACGACCTGCATGGGAAAAAGGGATACTTCTAGCAACTGAAAAGCATGTTACTGAATTGAAAGAGGTTAAAAAAGGCAGCATGAGTGAGATTTCTGCACAGTGTGTGCCACAAGTTAAAGTCAACGAGAAGCAATACAACATCTGCATTGAGGTGTGTATATGTAAAATTGAATATTATCTAAAAATACCTTTAATTTGTCAATTAAATAAACGTAGTATCAATTTAAGATTTTTGGTATCCAAGATGACTTTGGTTAACATTATGCATAAGGCTATTGAGGGTAATGAAGTTCAAATTTGTGTACATATTGCACAATTGAACACAGGGGTAGTCAAAATTCTGGGTTGCACTGAAGTTGATCACAAATATTTATTTATACTTACTTGCAGTTGACCACAGACAGAGAAATTTATGATGCGAGGTATTCATGCAAAGCTGGGGTTTGCGGACTTTGCAAGCACACAGCTGCAGTTGTCTACACAGTCAACAGTTATTGTGACAAATCTGTCACCAGCAACACAAGAACTTGGGGGACCCATCAAGCAAAAGGACAATATGCCTCCGGTGGACGTCGGATATCTCTTTGTGTGCTTCAAAAATGTATCGAAATTCCTATTGGACTGCGTGCGATTCAACGTAACCCACTGAAACGTGATCTTTTTATGGATGATAATTGTGGCCTAACAGCTATATTAAAGGCAAGCAAAGAGTCCGATTTGGAATGTAAGTTTTTGTTGGAAGAGGTAGTCAGCCAGGTCCATAGCAAAACTGAAAATGAGTTGTGCCAATCAGTCATGGAGGAGTTGCTTCACAATGCCAACTATAGTTTATACAAAACATTTGAAGTACAGGAAACAAACACCCCAACAAGAACTGTCCTTAAAGGAGTTGACATGTTAAAAACCATTCCAAGTCATGATGCTCATTTTTACCATAAAAATGTAATTGTAACAAAGGAAGAAATTATTAGCATTGCCCTGTCAACCAGGTTACAGAGTTCATGTCCTGACTGGTACAAGCATCGCAAATTTCGCTTAACAGGCTCGAAATCGCACAGCATCAAAACTAGAAAGAGTGATTTTGATGCTCTTGCAAAACGATTATTTCGGGACAAATTTAAAGGCAATACTGCAACTGATTATCTTTTAAAGCTAGAAAAAAACGCTACAGAGGAATATTCCCGTAATAGTAATGCCCATATTGTAGATATTGTTGTAGTAATCAGTGTGGCCAATTCATGGATTTGTGCAAGTCCAGATGGCATATGTTTAATTGGTGGGAAAATTGGCATTGTTGAAATTAACCCTTAACCTGACAAAGTGTGTCCGGTGGACACATTTTCAAGTTTGGTTACTTACAAATTACTGTTTTATTCTCACAATCTTATAAAATAATTAATTAATAAGTGTTATGCTTTACATACATCAATAATAATAATAATAATAATCTGTATGCTAACGGGTCCTATTCACAGTCAAGGATTATAACCCGGGGGCCCAACTTCACATAGTTTTTTCCGGAATCACGCAAGCAAGCCTGCTAACCCGTAGTCCGTAGACCCATATGGGTGCAGAGCAAGCATATTTAATGCACCAGATTTCAGGGCCCACAGCGAATCCCTAAGAAGATATTCTAGTTAATTAGATGATGGGGGAAACCGGAGAACCCGGAGAAAACCCATCCGGAACTGGCAGGATAACTAGAAAACTCCTTTGCACATGCATGACCCAGTATCGAACCTGCGACCACAGAGGTGCAAGGCGAGTGCTCTAACCACTGCGCCACCAGCTCGCCTACATACATCAATGGCATAACCTTTTAAAATGGTCTTAATATTTTATAATAATTAGTTTGTGAATTGTGTTACTAAAACTGATGAAGTGTGTCCAATGGACACATGCAAGTTATTCAAGGATTTTCAGCAATACGTTCAAAAAATGAAAATCAGTAATACTGCTATGAACAATGCACAATTCCCCATATGTCATGTTGAAACAGCTAAGCCTGAAATAATTTGCCATTATAACACAACAAAAGGAGGAGTGGATGTTTTTGACCAAATAGCGCATGCATTCACTACAAAACGCACAACTTATTATACTCTAACATTATATCAATATTTTGGATGACTCTGGTATTGCCTCATACGTAATTAAGAAAAACATGAACTACCATTGCAATAACTGACTCAAATTTATTGAGGAAATCGTTGAAGGTTTAATTTATCCACAACTTTTTTGAAGAAAACGCAAAGGAGTGCAACGTCCAATAGCTATAATGCCAAGAGGCCACTCAGTCTTCCATAATTAGAGAAAAAGTGCTGATTAGGCGCTAAAAGAAAGTGGAACTGAACAGTGGAAAAACCATTAGCAGAGGCAAATTTGCTGCAAATGTGAACGCAATGCATGTAATGAACATGCTAATGCGGTTAACTTGTGATAATTGTTGTTAATTTGAATCATAATGCTTCCATGAATTGTTTGACAATATTCATCTGATGTATTTCTGGCCAGACCTGCATGTGTCCGTTGGACACATTCTGTCAGGATGTGTTCCAAAAATATTTCACCCATTCCCGTAAAGATGATGTAATTGCTGATTTTAATCATTGCTTGTCCTTTGTTAATTATTTAGTATTTAAGAATGGATCATTGCATTCAAAAACAACGCATGCATATTATACACAGATCCAAATAGCAATGTATGTTACATAAACAAATTGGTGTGATTTCTTTGTATATAGTTGTGTTCAAAATGTTACTGTGAAAATTGTTAGAGATGATGTTTTTATTTCCGATTTAATTCAAAAGATGAGAATTTTTTATTTCTAGTATTTCTTACCACTTGCTGCTGAAAGTTTTTCCGAATAAAATTAACACATGAATATATGAACATTTTATTACGAACACTCACATTCCTCGTCATCTACATTTATAATTGGCGGCTGTAAATTGACAAGTGCGCAGAACAAACATGCATAATTTTATTAATGTAAGGTAGCAATGAAACACTAAACCGGTGATTAATTATGTCAAAAAGTTTTATTCTCTGGATTGCCCGCTCAACGTGGATCCTAACACTTGTAATCTTGTATGTATCTACTATTTCTTGTTCTGCGAATTGACTAGTTTTGCGACTTGCAAATGGAGGCATAATAAGAAGTGCATTCCATTTTTCAATGTTCAACTGGATTTTGGGAAATCCCTTGTCAGCCATAACTACATCTCCTGCTTCCAACAAATTCAATATCCCACAATCATTGGTTACATACGGGTTTGTACTGCGGCTGTCATATCCTACAGAAAGGAAACTGATGACGCCTGAAGGAGTTATTCCAATTAAATATTTTACTGTGTACGACGATTTATGCTGTGAATACATCCATATCTGATTCGCAGCAGTTGGAGGTTTTTCTGTCCTGATTTCTGTGCAGTCGATGATAACGCGTGTTTCTGAATAATTCTCATTAAAAGCTTGAGGTAGTGAGGCTTTCACATCAAGTTTTGATGGCCAAACTATGAGGTCTTGCATGGCAAGGAAAATAATCTCTAAACTTTGCAAAAAGTATCTACTTGCAGTTGACTTGTGGATTCCAAAAAGTACCGCCAATGCTGAATACGCAATGCCCAACTTAAGCTTCATGAAGAACAACAATAATTTATTCGCCCACGGAACCTCGTTGCAACGGACTGGTACGGTAAAAAGCGCCAAAAACTTATTGAGATTATTAAGACTTATTGAAGACTTTAAAATCAAGCGAAGTCAAATGTTTGAGAGCTTTATCGTCACCTTCGATACATGCAAGTCCTGTGAACACACACGATCGTTTGTCTTCTCCACAAGCTGCTGATATTACGGCATTATGTGACACTTGTGTTATTGACGATTTGTTAAATGTGAGACATATAAATGTCCTCATTTCACTAAAGGCTCCATAAACTTCATCAGTTTGCACTCCAAAATCCCGTGTAAGGCGTGCACTTTCAAGAGGCTGAACATTGTCCACGTTTTCATCACATATCATATCAGGCTGTGAAGCATTGAAGCATTTTTCCTTATATTGATATCTTCCATATTGGGCGATATACTGTACATTGCTTTTATCATTGTTCTTTCTTGTTGGAAGAATCGTTGGGTTATAGTTGGGACATCTTGGATCTTCACTCCTTTTATTTCCAATGAAATGTTGGCTGCAAATTCTAGAGTTTTTTGTTGGCTCCCATGGTGATTTGTTTACCCTGCAACACATCATTCAATTCAATCATGTGACACTATTACATGAAGTTATATATCATATAATCATACTTATTTCGCTCCACAAAGTTTATCAAAATGCATTTTCTTTCCAACAAATACGGTTGTGATGGAGAGTGGTAAACTGTAACAGAATCCAGCTAAGCACTTGTATTTTCCGGTGTATTATTGCAGCCAAAAACTGAACAATTTCGTCTTGATTTTCCCATATCTAAAAAATAATATTTACATAGTAAGTATTCACAAATTATGCTAAAAAATTAAAATTACTTTGTTATTACATAGGCATCCAATTTGGGATTTTTTTATAGAAGTATTGCATTTTTGAATGGAATAAATATTCAACTAACAATAATTACACATATGATGACAGCAATTATTTGTTTGTAAATTATTTGTATGTGAATTATATATATATAGCTTATATATATATACAAGTATTTGTTAGTAAATTATATTTATTTGTTAATTTTATGTATGTTTGTTAAATTAATTAAAGCACCAATAATGTAATACTTAATTATTCAAACCATACACATTTATATAATCTTCCTGTTTTATTTAATTTGGAGAACTTTTTAATTCATAAAATGTCCATTTTTGAAAACATGTAAGTGTTAGAGTTTGGCTGAAAACGAGTTTTCTCCGTTATCAAGTGCGTTAAAAATTACCAAGGGAAAGCTAATGAACCTAACCTGACCAAAACTAATTCTAAATATGTTTTGACATGATGCGCTTCTTTTATGTTCACGGATGTTCACGGATTTTTGTTCGAAAAACCCGTTATTTAACGGAGAAAACACGTTTTTTAGTCCAACTCACTGACTTAGCCAAACTACTGAGATCGTCGACTAATTCATACAATAATAAATATACCGGAATTATTTTAACCATAAAACACGGAGAAATACAATGCTACATATGCATTTACTAATTATCTGACCGAAATCCCGTCCATAAAACCTTTTAAATTACCTATAAATCGACTTACCAAGATGCGAAATTTTGCTGAAGCACATGCTGTAATACCGATCGATGCACTGACCCTCCTAACTCCGCAATCCGACGCTTGGTGGTGCTCGCTGTACATGTGCTACAGGCCTATATGTGAATGGAAAGTAACACTGACCTAAATCATTCACTGGCTAAAAACAAATAAATTTTCCAGAAATTACAGTTTGGTCTAATGTACATTTGTGCATAATTTCAAACTAAAACACAGTTAATAAAGAATATGTTTTGCAATTTAATGTGTTTTTCACATGTTAAGAAATCTGGCACAGTATAATCAACTTAAAATTCATTAAATTTTTTCCAAACTTAATGAATTTCAATGTTAGACCACACTATCACATATGTTAATTGCTAACTACTTGTTGCAAGCTATATATTAATCAACTTACTGTAAGGGCCAGAAAAGATTGTGCCGAAATGTGACGTCACTTTTTGGCACAATCTTTCATGGCGCTTACTGTACATTCTGTTGGTTTTTTATATACATACTTCCCATTCAAAATGTTGGCATATGCCTTCATTAATATTTTCATGCAAGATGTTTGCTATGGCATCAATGTATTAATTTTACATTTTTATGAAACTTTTAAAAATATATTTGACATACCAACAAAATTGATTATAATGAAGTGAAAAGTCGCAAAAAATATGAAATTAAATGCTTGAAGTAAAGCACAAACTATCAAAATACATCTATGAAATTGATAAAACTTATTTACATTTATTGAAAGGAGAATCAATCAATTCAATTTTCTATCATTAACAGATAATCCATTTGATTTCTTCAAAAAACTCTCGCTTTTATCAGAGAGGAAATAGCTGCAACAGACTGGTCACAAACTGGTTCCTTTTGCCCTTTGCATGCCCCCAAGGCATATCTGCATGCCAGTCTGATACTGCCACTATCATAACATATACTATTGGTCAGATGTGAGGAGGTTATGTGGGTGGCAATACGCCCCTTGGAGGGGGTGGGAGCGGGCTTGTGGTATGCTCTTACTCTGAAAACCTCTTTTTTATAGCAGGTATTGAATTATGCTTATAAGTCATGAAATTAGCGATTATTCTGCAGCACAAAATGAAAAGAAATAAATATATGCCCAAGAAATTATTAGACTGTGCAGACGACCATCATTCCAACTCCACAAGGAAGGTAACTAGTGAAATGTCAGTTTGACTCCCTCTTATTGCAGTAACACATTTTCTTGCATTTATTTATGCTCATTCCATGCACAGAAAACGTCAAGACCAGAAAATAAGACTAATGTCATTGCCAAAGCTGCCAAACATATATTACTGCAAAGTAGAGACAATTGTCAGTCTCCAACAAATCTTGGATAAAACTGTAGTGACAAGAATGCTGTGACAGTATTGGATGAACAATTGAAGACGCCTAAATCATATGAAGCCTTAGCAGATGAAAATACGGAGCTGCGACAGCTGGTGGTAGAGAGCATGGTCATCAGCATTAGGGACGAGCTGCATGAAAATATACTAGGTTTGTAAACCACACATCTGTAAACATTTGAACATGACCAATTAGATTCCTTTTGCAAAACAGTTGTTAAAGAGAAGTTGAAATCTGTGCGGAAATTAACCAAGAGCTTAAAGATAACTGTGAAAAGTTTGAAAGAGCTAGCTGCCACTATCATCTGGTACTTCTACAGGAAGCACACTGTTGCTGGATGATAAACCGCAATGTAGTTCGAACAACAACGAATTCAAGAACAACAGTACGATTTCACACCCTTAACTGAGGCACACCCCACCAGGAAATGCTGAAGAAGATTTCGTAACTAATAAAGCAACATTTCATTCCTGCATTTAAATGAAATTACAACATTTTTGTGTCAGATTGTAGGCTAAGTCTACCTATGTTCTGGAATATATATTTGGAAAACCGTGCTATGTGCACTCATTGCGCATAGCAGAAATAATTCTTTTGTTAGAGGATTGCTATGCAATGCATTTAATGAAATGTCACTGCAATCTTGTAGTCTGAAGGGTGGTGTTCAGAAAGGATCAAATGGAAAACTGATCAGCAACGTGATGGTCTCCAGCCGAGTGGGCTAAAAGCTGTAATTGGTAAGGTTACCATTTCGACGTTCAGTTAATCTACATCATTTAGCTGACTGAATATTATTATTGTCTGATATTTACTATTGTTTTTAGATGCAGCGGAGGAGCATGCCAAAAAAAGAAATGGGAGTTCCAAGCCCGCGATATAACTAAATCACTTGATACTTTATTAAGTGAATTTCGTGCAAAGCGAAGACATGTTAATCCATAGTACTGGCTTGAAGAATAAATTTCACTTTTACTGAACTTGGTTCTGGTTTTTATAACCTCACTGATTCCAATTTAGATTAAACATAGATAAATGGTGTAATGGTACGTTGTACTATATACGGATGCAAGAATATCTTGTAATATTATTAGAAATAGGAAAAAGATGTAAGGACAAGTGAAATTCATGTACAGTTGGATCTAGCGTACCAGACCTGATCAGATATCGAATCAGACCGAAAATTCGCGATACCCAAATGTATCTGGCAGGTATAGCTTAATCTGGAAGTACGAAGGCAGACAATGTCATATCTGGCATATATACATGTTTCTGATTAGATCTGAGAAGACACTTCATACATGCCAGATATAACATTGTCTGCCTTTATAATCACAGATCAGGCTATACCTGGCAGACACATTTTGGTATAGCAAAATTTTGGCCTTATTGTATATCTGATCAGGACTGGTACGCCAGATCCAATTATATACAGTGTGGATAAAAAGTCATGTCCGATCATCGTTAACTTGCAAATGGGACCAGATATTCGAATTCTGTTAATGGGAGCAAATAGGAAGTTGCCATGCATGGCGCTTTTGAATGGCATCAGAATTTTTTTTCCTCTCACCTTTCCTTAAATGTCATCTCGTCTATAACTTCTAAACCACTCTAGTGAGAGACAAATTTCCAATTACAAAGTGAAAGAGTACATTTAATTCATTACGAAAATGATTTTTCCAATATTTTAGGAG